>PJEM01004791.1:0-15560 GCA_004023845.1 Helogale parvula
GGGGAGAAGCATTGGGTGTTATATGGAAACCAATTTGACAATAAACTATTAAAAAATAATAAAAATAGCACCAAGAGAAGAATCCAGCTCTCTAGTGCGGATGGACATGGTTCGATATAAGTATGTCGGGTCTCAGGGCCTGGTCTCTGAGGCCCTGCCTTAGTAGATGCAGGGAGAAGAATGGCAGAGGCGCCTCAATCCCTTCTCAGACCCTGCGTTGTCAGCCACTCTCTTGAGTTCAATCTCCCTGTGCCATGGACGAGATAGAATTGTTGGGCGGGTCAAATTGTTTCGGTTTTCTAAGTCCACTAGGCCTTCAAATCCCTTTAATTGTTCTGCTACCAAAGTAACCTCTGGCCACCAAGCGGCTTTCTGGTCAGGACTGTGCAGGGGGACTGGGGAACCAGGGCTTCCCTGGCTCCACCTGAGGTTGGGGGCAGCCGGGCCCAATGGATTGCAAGGCCGCTGAGGGGATTGGATTTCTCTACTTGAGCCCAGTGGCTGTGAATGGAAATTTTGTCTCACCGCGAGCCTTGGGCTAAGGTCTCCCTTCAGTCTCTCCTCTTCCCCTTGGCCAGTACCTCCCTCGGAGCTGATTCGCGCCCAGTGTCTTGTGCTGCCTCTCACATGTAGTGCGCTGCGGCTGTCTCTCGTGCTGCAGCGCGGCCGGCTCCCGGGCAGCGCTCAAAGTTCTTTGCCAACCTGCCCGTCCTGCGTATTCGTGGCCCCGCTCAGTGCCGTGCAGCCTCTGGACAGCTCTCTCTGCGGCCTGGGGCTAAGTCTCTGGGCACTCTCTTTCCAGCTCCCTCAGTCTCTGGTCCCCATCTCACTCACAGTCATCCGTGGGGTTGATGTCAATAAGGGGTCAGTGCGCACACCGCTGCTCCTGGAGATTAGAAAGTTGTGGCTTTAACATCACTCATCATCAGGGAAACACAAATCAAAACCACACTGAGATACCACCTCACGCCAGTCAGAGTGGCCAAACTGAACAAATCAAGAGACTATAGATGCTGGCGAAGGTGTGGAGGGACGGGCACCCTCCTACACTGTTGGTGCAAATGTAAACTGGTGCAGCTGCTCTGGAAAACAGTGTGGAGGTTCCTCAAAAAACTATCCATAGAACTCCCCTGTGACCCAGCAATAACACTGCTAGGGATTTACCCAAGGGATACAGAAGTGCTGATGCATAGGAGCACATGTACCCCAATGTTCATAGCAGCACTTTCAACAATAGCCAAAACATGGAAAGAGCCTAAATGTCCATCACCTGATGAGTGGATCAAGAAGATGTGGTATATATACACAATGGAGTACTACATGGCAATGAGAAAGAATGACATATGGCCATTTGTAGGAAAGTGGATGGACCTCGAGGGTGTCATGCTAAGCAAAATAAGTCAGGCAGAGAAGGATAGATACCATATGTTTGCACTCATAGGTCTAACAGGAGAACAGGAGAACCCTAAAGGAGGACCAGGGGGAGGGGAAGAGGGAAAGAGAGTTGGGGAGAGAGAGAGATGCAAAACTTGAGAGACTATTGATTACTGAAAACGAACTGAGGGTTGAAGGAGAAGGGGGAGGGGGGAAAGAGGAGGTGGTGATGGAGGAGGGCACTTGTGGGGAAGAGCACTGGGTGTTGTATGGAAACCAACTCGACAATAAACTATTTTAAAAAAAGAAAGAAAAGAAAGTTGTGGCTTTTAAATCCTCTCATTTTGATGTTTGCAGGCATGCGGAGGTATCAGTCTTCCCTACTTCTCTGCCATCTTGCCTCGCTCTCCGTTTCCCTAATTCTTAATTGGAGAATGTGTGGTACACAGGATAAAGCCTGACTGTGTGCATACCTTGAACACTTGAATGGGGCTAATCAGGCTTGACCAGTTGCTGGAACCACTGGCATCTGCAGGGAGCACTGGGGCTATGTACTCCCTCCCAGTTGGGGACTTAACTTGCCTAGGGTCTGGCCTGGACACTAGGATTATGGATCTCCAGGAGTGCTGACTGAAGGCAGGCTCAGGACCCTCAGGTTGTCTAGACTGTCAGTGGAGACAGGTGCTCAGTGGGCTCTGGAAATGGGGTGAGGAGCAACCAGGCAGACAATGCATCACAGATGTGACAATGCATCTGCCACAGAGCCTACTTCTCAGGGGCTTCATGCTGTTCTGTATGAGTAAATGGTCAATAAGTTGTATTATTTTTTGGAGAAAGACGTCCACATGGAAAAGAGTGGCTAAGGTTGGATGACTTTGTTGAAATCTAATCGCAGATAAAATTGGCAGTTTGGATGTATTTAACAACTGAGATATTATGGTGTCACTTCACTAATCATTTTTATTAATTGTCCTCAGGTTCAAGTTTGAGAGTTAGGTAAAGTTAGAACCACTTCATTTGACAGTGACTGGCTGCCTAGAAAGACCATCTGAGTACACAGTAACAAGAGGTTGAGTCAGGCAGGACCTGCTGGAACCCAGACCAAGAGTGCTTGCTTAATTCCAGGCTCTTCCAGACTCACAGGGGACCGGTGGGCTAACAAGTGGAAGAGCTCCGAAAGCCACTAGGCCTGTGTGGTACTGGGATTCCAATTCCCTGAGGTGTCAGGAACACTGTGATGAGCTAGCCCATGATCCAGGACCTCACTCCTGTGCTCAGCTGCCCTCAGCACTGTCTCTTAGTTGACGATGAGCACAACGGTCTCTATTGTGTTTCTTTTCCATCCCATGCTCAGAAAAAGTCCTTCACCCTCTGCCTCCGTTTTTATGGATTCCTTGCTTCTTCCTCCTAATGTTAGTATGTCTGCCCCAGCACCCCATGCCCATATGCCAGAGGAGGACTTGAAGAGGCCTGTGGCCTGGGGGTGGCACATCCTCCCTGGGGTTGTCCTCTTTTGCACTCAGGGCTGGCTGTGCTGTTCCTCTGTTCTGCTCTGTCTCTACTTTGGCCTCATAATGTCCCCAGTCCTGGGTCAGGGTGCCAATAGAGGCCACTTCATGTCTCCATCGGGACATATATGTGGGAAAGGAACAGCCACACAGGACTGGGAGAGTTCTCCACCTGATCCCACAATTTGTCCTGAGTCTCTTGCCCTGGGGCAATAGGGGGCACAGGGTAGGGGTGGGGGGCTTCAACTAGAAGGAAAAACAACTTTAATGGGACTCACTTTCAGAATCTCCTTAGATGAGAGAGGGGAGATTGTTTCTCTTTAGAGGCACTGAAGAATTTCCACTAACCAACATGTGGCCCTTCATCAGAAATGATATACTGGAAATGCATGATGTAAGTGGTTCTCAAACAGCCTGTCCTGGCACAAGCTCTGTGGAGTCAATGGGACTTCAGGACAGTGGGAAAGTTGCTCACCTTTGTCACAGGGAAGGTCTCTGAAGAGCATAAATAGTTCTTTGGGGAATCTGATGAGACAAAATTACAGGTCTGGGACCATTAATCCTGAGAGCAGAGGCAGGCAGAGAAGTGGAAGGTGACCCTTAACTTTGCCACATGACCCCTGATGGGGGAAGGAAGCTCTGGCTTCTATCAGGATACAATCTGCTGAGAGAATGACCCTCCACCTAGCAGAGCAGGAGTGCAGCTGTCAGGGCACAAGCATGGTTGCAATGTAGTAATTGTGCTGTCTTTCAATTCATAGGATAGACAGACACAAAAGCAGAGGATAGAGAAAGTGAGAAACTCGGGCCACCACAAGAGTCCGTGAGAAATACTGCCTTTATTTATTTTTCATAAGTGAACTGAAGTTTCACACTCACCTCCCTGGATTCTGCTTTGTAAGAGGGTTCTGATTTTCATCCCCTCCTCACGGCCTCTTTAGGCCATCTCAAAGGCTTGGTTGAAGCCAGGATACAGAGAATCCCCCTGACCACAGGTGGTCTCCATTGGGTCCTGCCGCCTGAGGTTCCTCTGTGCTGTGCCCTGAAGAGGCCAGGAAATCCATGGAATCATCTCCAAGTGTGGGATACACAGTGGCTACCTTCTCCTCAGGCAGGATCTGCAAGCACTCTCTGCCTTAGGGTCCCAACCTCTCCCCTACTTCAGGGCCAGGGGATAGCTTGTTTAGTCTGAAGGAAGCCCTTTTCCCTTGCACACCTTTTGAGCCTCCCAACTCTTCCCTTTAAACTGGATTTGGAATTGTGGAAAACAAAAGTTAAGAGGTATCCATAGTCACATCTACTTTCTGCCCTTCCATAAGCATCCTCTATGGTACAAGTGCTACCTGCCCTAGTAAAGGAAGAAAAATGGAGAAAACCCAGAAGATAACATCACAGCCCTTCAGCCACCACATATGAAGAGACCACTGCAAGGTAATTTGGATTCTTCTCTTATTGAGAAATGTTTGAAGAATGTGGCTTGGTCTGGGTGAGAGTTGAAGCAACTGTGGCTAGAGATGAGGGTAAGGACTCTGGGTCTTGGACAGACAAAAGTTGGCCTGAGGGGTCAAGTCCAGCCAAATGATGGTTGGTCTCAGGGGACACTATAGGCCCAAGGCTTCCCTCTGTGAGGGCAAAGATGACAGAAGGTGAATCAGAGAGCACAGTCACTTTTAGGAAAAGCTAACCTGCACATGTTGACGTAATGTCCTTCTTGTGTGTAAGCTGCTGGTGTCTGATCCCACAGGAGGGAATGAGGAGGTCTGTTCTAAGAACAAGCTGGCTGCATGCCACATCCTCCTATCCCTCTCTTTGCTGGATATCTACATTCTCTGCATTAAGGCCAAGGTTAAGAAGAGCTTTCTGCTCTTGTTTCTGGTCTTCTGATTCTCCAGCAATATTCTAGGACCCTTCAGGACACTGTTACTTCTTGTCCTATTTTGTGATTGAGGGTCTTCTCCACCAGAAAGCTCCCAAGGCAGGAAACACAGCTGAGTTCCCTGACCCCTTCAAATTGGAAGAGTACATTTCCAGGCTCAGGTAAGACTTGTTCAGGGGCATGAATAATGTGACCAGGATTCAGTTTTTCTTTTCCTTTTATTTTTTTAAAAATATAATTTATTGTCAAATTGGCTTCCATACAACACCCAGTGCTCATCCCAACAAGGGCCTTCCTCAATGCCCATCACCCATTTTTCCCTCTCCACCACCCCCAATCAACCCTCAGTTTGTTATTAGAATTTAAGAGTCTCTTATGATTTGTTTCCCTCCCTCTCTGTAACTTTTTCTTCTCCTTCACCCTCCCTATCCCCATGGTCATCTGTTAAGTTCCTCAAGATTCACCTATGAATGAAAACATAACTCTCTTTCTTTGACCTACTTATTTCACTTAGCATAATACCCTCCAGTTCCATCCACATTGCTGAAAATGGCAAGATTTTATTCTTTCTCATTGCCATGTAATACTCCATTGTATATATAAGCCAAATCTTCCTTATCCAATTATCAATTGATAGACATTTAGGCTCTTTCCATAATTTGGCTATTGTTGAAAGTGCTGCTATGAACATTGGGGTAGATGTGCCACTATGCATCAGCACTCCTGTATACTATGGGTAAATTCCTAGCAGTGTTATTGCTGGGTTATAGGGTAGTTCTATTTTTAATTTTTTGAGGTGTTGGGAGCTGCAAAGATTCAGCTGCTTGGCCATTTGCTAGCCAGATATGTCACTCCCTGAGGGGAGTTGCAAAAATAGGCAGGGGAGCACCACTCCCTGTCAGAGGAGAAGCCAGAAGAACAAAGATCAATCACCCACAGGCAGGGTGGTATTGGCCCTTCAGTGCTGTGTTAAAAACTTTAGTTTATTTCCTTCTTTACCCTGGCTTTAATCCTTTAACCCTGTTTCCTAGCAACCGACCTAGGTCAGCTGCCTTGTTCTCCCGCCTAAAAACCTTTATAAGATACAGTTTTTTCTGAATAAAAAAGAAGGGGCTTGATCAGAAACCGTGTGTTGTGTCTTTACTCTCTGTGCGCCCTTTCCTGCCCTTTCTCTCCCTCCCTCAGGATCAAGAACCCGCAAGGATTCACCGCCCCGCGGGCCAGAGCAGCTGGGGCGGGACCCGAAATTGAGGAACCTCCACACTGTTTTCCAAAGCAGCTATACCAGTTTACATTCCCATCAACAGTGCAAGAGGGTTCCCATTTCTCCATATCCCCACCAGCATCTATAGTCTCTTGATTTGTTCATTTTAGCCACTCTGACTGCTGTGAGGCGATATGTCAGTGCTGCTTTGATGCGTATTTCCCTGATAATGATGAATGACATTGAGCACTGTTTTATGTGTCTGATGCCCATATGGATGTCTTCTTTGGAAATATGTCTATTCATGTCTTCTGCCCATTTCTTCACTGAATTTTTTTTGTTTTTTGGGTGTGGAGTTTGGTGAGTTCTTTATAGATTTTGGATACTAGCCCTTTATCTGATATGTCATTTGCAAATATCTTTTCCCATTTCATTGGTTACCTTTTAGTTTTGTTGATTGTTTCCTTCTCAGTGTAGAAGATTTTTATCTTGATGAGGTCCCAATAGTTCATTTTTGCTTTTAATTATTTTGTCCTTGGAGATGTGTCAAGCAAGAAGTTGCTGTGGCTGAGGTCAAAGAGGTTGTTGCCTGCTTTTTCCTCTAGGGTTTTGATGATTTCCTGTCTCACATTCAGGCAGGTCTTTAATCCTGTAAAAAAGTGGTCTAGTTTCATTCTTCTGCATGTTGCCGTCCAGTTCTCCCAGCACCATCTGTTAAAGAGGCTGTCTTGTCCATTGGATACTCTTTCCTGCTTTGTCAAAAACTAGTTGGCCATACATTTGTGGGTCCAATTTTGGGTTCTCTATTCTATTCCAATGGTCTATGTGTCTGTTTTTGTGCCAATACCATACTTTCTTGATGATTACAGCTTCATAGTAGAGGCTAAAGTCTGGGATTGTGATGCCTCCCACTGTGGGTTTCTTCTTCAATATTACTTTGGCTATTTGGGTCTTTTGTGGTTCCATACAAATTTTAGGTTTGTTTGTTCTAGCTTTGAGAAGAATGTGAGTGCAAGTTTGATTGAGATTGCATTGGATGTGTAGATTGCTTTGGGAAGTATTGACATTTTAAGAATGTTTATTCTTCCAATCCATAAGCATGGAATGTTTTTCCATTTCTTTGTGTCTTCTTCAATTACCTGTTTAAGCTGTCTATAGTTACAGCATACCGATCTTTTACATATTTGGTTAGGTTTATTCCCGGGTATTTTATGGTTCTTGGTACAATTATAAATGGGATCAGTTTCTTGGTTTCTCTTTCTGTTGCTTCATTATTGGTGTATTAAAATGCAACAGATTTCTATACATTGATTTTGTACTGTGCGACTTTGCTGTATGTATATGATACATGTTGATGTATCACATTGATTGATTTGCAAATATTGAACCAGCTCTGCAACCCAGCCATGAATCCCATTTGATCATAATGAATAATTGTTTTTATATGCTGATTAATTCTATTTTTTAGTATCTTTTTGAGAATTTTTGCACCCATATTCATCAGGGATATTGGCTTATAGTTCTCTCTCTCTCTCTCTCCCTCTTTTTTTTTTTGCTGAGTCTGTATGCTTTGGGAATCAAGGTAATGCTGGCTTCATGAATCCGGAAGTTTTCCTTCCAGTTCTGCTTTTTGGAACAGCTTGAGGAGAGTAAGTATTAACTCTGCTTTAAATGTCTGGTAGAATTCCCCAGATATGCCATCTGGTCGAGGATTATTATTTGTTGGGAGATTTTTGATAAATGATTCAATTTCTGCACTAGTTATGGGTTTTTTCAAATTTTTTATTTCTTCTTGTTTGACTTTTGTGTGGGTGTTTCAGAATTTGTCCATTTCTTCAAGGTTGTCCAGTTTGTTGGAATAGAATTTTTTATTGTATTCCCTGATAATTGCTTATATTTCTGAGAGATTGATTGTAATAATTCCATTTTCCCTTCATGATTTTATTATCTATTTGGGTGCTATCTTTTTTTCTTTTTGAGAAGACTGGCTAGAGGTGTATCAATTTTGTTTATTTTTTCAAAAACCAACTTTTAGTTTCATTGATCTGTTCTACTGGTTTTTTAAAAAATTCTATATTGATGGTCATAGAGAGGGGCACTTGCGGGGAAGAGCACTGTGTGTTATATGGAAACCAACTTGGTAATAAACTATATAAAAATTCTATATTGTTTATTTCTATTCTGATCTTTATTATTTTTCTTCTGCTGCTGCATTTGGGGTATCTCTGTTGTTCTGCTTCTTCTTTCTTTAGGTGTGCTGTTAGAGTTTGTATTTGGAAGTTTTCTTGTTTCTTGAGATATTCCTGGGTTGCAATGTATTTTCCTCTTAGGACTGCCTTTGCTGTATCCCAAAGCATTTGTATTTTTGTATTTTCATTTTTATTTGTTTCCATATAGTTTTAAGTTTCTTCTCTAATTGCCTGGTTTTTTAGTAGGATGTTCTTTACCCTCCATGTTTTTGAAGGTTTTCCTGTGGTTGATTTTACATTTCATAGTATTGTGATTGGAAAGTGTGCATGGTATGATCTCAATTATTCTATATTTATTGAGGACTGTTTTGCGACCCTGTGTGTGATCTAGTTTGGAGAATGTTCCATGTGCACTTGAGAAGAATGTGTATTCTGCTGCTTTAAAATGTAGAGTTTTAAATATATCTGTCAAGTCCATCTGGTCCAGTGTAAAGTTCAAAGGGTCATTGTTTTCTTATTGATTTTCTGTCTAGATAATCTGTCCATTGCTCTAAGTGGAGTACTAAAGTCTCCTGCAATTACTACATTCTTACCAATAAGATTTCTTATGTTTGTGATTAATTGTTTTATATATTTGCATGCTCTTGAATTCAGTGAATAGACATTTATAATTGTTAGCTCTTCCTGATGGATAGACCCTGTAATTATATAATGCCCTTCTTCATCTCTTGTTACAGCCTTTAATTTAAAGTCTAGTTTGTCTATATATGTATGGCTACTCCAGGTTTCTGGAAGTCAACCACTAGCATGATAGACAGTATTCCATTCCCTTACTTTCTATCTGAATGTGTCCTCAGGTCTAAAATTGGTCTCTTTTAGACAGAAAATAGATGGGTCTTGCTTTTTTAAAGTCAATTATAATACCTTATGTCTTTTGATTGGAGCATTTACTCCATTTACATTCAGTATTATTATTGAAAGATATGGATTTAGAGTCATTGTGTTATCTGTAGGTTTCAGTCTTGTAGTGATGTCTCTGGTATTTTGTGGTCCTTGCAACATTTCACTCACAGAGTCCCCCTTACAATCTCCTGTAGGGCTGGTTTAGTGGTGATGAATTCCTTCAGTTTTTGTTTGTTTGGGAAAACTTTTATCTCTCCTTTTATGCAGGCCTGCTGGATAAAGGGGTCTTGGCTGCATATTTTTCCTGTTCATCACATTGAAGATTTCCTGCCATTCCTTTTTGGCCTGCCAAGATAGATCTGCTTATGTGTCTACCTTTGTATGTTAAGGCCTGTTTATCCCTAGCTGCTTTCAGAATTCTCTATTTCTTCTTGTATTTTTTTGCCAGTTTCACTACAGTATGCCATACAGAAGATCGATTCAAGTTACATCTGAAGGGAGTTCTCTGTGCCTCTTGGATTTCAACATCTGTTTCCTTCCCCAGACTTGGGAATTTCTCAGCTATGATTTGTTCAAGTATACCTTCAGCCCCTTTCTCTTCTTATTCTTCTGGAATTTGTATCATATGGATATTGTTCCATTTGATTGAGTCACTTAGTTTCCTAATTCTCCCTTCATAATCCTGGATTTTTTTAATCTCTTTTTTTCTCAGCTTCTTCTTTTTCCACAATTTTATCTTCTAATTCATCATTCTCTCCCTCTCCCTCTTCAATCCATGTCTGCCTCCATTTTATTTTACATCTCATTTATATCATTTTATAATTCTTCTTTACCATTTTTCAGTTCCTTGATCTCTGCAGCAATGAAGTCTCTGCTGTCTTCTATGCTTTCTTCAAGACCAGTGGTTAAACTAATGACTATTATTCTAAATTCTTGGTTGGTTATATTGCTTCTATCTGTTTTGATCAATTCTTTAGCTGTCACTTCTTCCTGGAATTTTTTTTGAAGAGAATTCTTCGGTTTCATCATATTGGCTAGTTTTCTGTCCCTTATGAGTTTTAAAAGCTTGTTATATTCTCTGCACCTGGGAGCACTGCTATATTAAAAGGGGGTCATACACTGTCCAGCACCTGCCTCTTCAGGAATTGTTTTTTGGAGAGTGTTATTTGTTCTGTCTTGTTGTGACTTTGGTTATTTTATTTCCTTACTTGTAGTGATGTTTTGGACCCTTCACTGTGCGTGCTTTGACTTGTTCCTTAAAGTAACCCTGGAAAGGAAAACAAACAGATAAACAAACAGAAAACAAAAACATGCAAACCCACAAATAAAACAAACAAATACAATCCAAAAGCAAAAAACCTGAAACGCCAGCTACAAGTAAAGAACAACCTGGAGGCAGGTTGATGGAATAGAACATACAAAAGAGAAATGACAGGGGTGGAGAAAAGGAAAAATAAACAGTGACCAGGCACAGAGACCAGGCACAGACCAGGCTCCAGAGAGAGAGAGAAGAAAAATAAAGAAGGAGGCAGGGAAAAAGAAACGAAGATAAAGTCACCCAGACAGAGAAACTATGCGGCTTGATTATTCCAGAGAGGGAAAAAGTAAAGTGAAGAAGGAGGTGTAGAACATCTACCAAAAGAATGGATTAAATATGTCTACTTAAACAAACAACAACCATAGTAACCAGACTAGAGGAGGGAAAAGATAAGAAGGAGAAAAGGAAGTAAGAATATATCTAAATAGCAAGAATTGTCTGAGAATTAATCCAGGCAATGCAGTAGTGCTGGTCTGGAACAGGGGGCCTTCTGCAACCTTAGCCTCTATCCTGCTCCAGTAGGTACACAGTCACCTGTCTCAGAGGGGCCTGGTTTGGTGTAGGCTGTCTTATCTACACTGTGGGGTTGATCCTTGAGGCCCAACTTTGGTGGTGGTGGGGAGAAAAATGGAGACCTCCAGTCCCTTCTCCATGGACCCAGTGTCCCAAATCACTCTGTTCAAGTGGTCCCACTGTGCCATGGGAGCAGATGAGGTCGTCTGTCTCGTTCCATTGACTCCTATTCCCTGGCACTTGGCTGGGATTCAAACTCCAGCTCTGTGTGCCCTGCTACTAAGGATGCACCTTTCAAAGCCACCTGATATGCAGTCCTGACTGCTTTTGTCCTGTCTAGCAGCACTTCAGGAAGGGACCACTTTCTCCTACTTTGGCGGCACCCCTGAGCAAGCCACAAAGCCCAGGCTGGTTCCCCTCCTCCCCAGGTGTGTGAACAGGGCACCCAGCCCCAATCCATAAAGAGCCTTGCAGTTAGAGGTAGGATCCCTCTCTGTCCCAGTCCAAGATTTTTCTCTTGTCCAGATATGCTTCCTCAGCCTCTCTTTTTCTTCCCTTTGTCTCATCACAGAAGGGGACCCCTCACCTCCATACCTAAGCAGTCCATTTTATATCTCCTAATTCACAGCCACCCACCTATGGCCCATCAGGTTGTCCTGGTATCTCCCTGGTAGAGACTCCCAGTTTCTCTTAATACATTTCCTTGTCCATTTCCAGGGAGCCTTTCCTGTCATGGTCCTAAGATGGCTGCTAACACCTCTTGAGGGTATCAATTCTTTATTCTGGGGAAGCAGAAGAGTACAGGTCTCATCCAAGCTTCCATGGAAGAAGGTGGAAAGTTTTCTTCTCTCATAAGCCCTTCTTTTTCTTGTATGTGATTGGGTTATGTGTATACACCCTGAGTCCACCATGATGTTTAGGGTGAAGACAGTAAGAGTGGTTCCCATCTCTGGAACCCATGTGCAGAGAGAGGGAAGATTCCATAACAAGGAGTCAGAGTGTTTCTGTGGGGGATTGGGGTCTAGAGGCTGAGAATGACCTGACACAGAGCCACTATGTGATGTAGATGTCACTTTATTTAATGCCTGTAACTGTTCCAGAGGTAGATACTGTTGCATAGAATAGAAGCTAAAGATGAAGGAGGTTAAGGATACAGGTTTATGCCTCTGTCTAACTCATTCTAAAAGGGTTTGTGGTCACCGGAAGAGGTTGTTTAGAGTATTTTCAGCCCACGATTTGTAAATGGCATCATCTTTCCTTCACTATACTGTATTTTGATGTTTGATGTTTTCATTTTTAAACTTGTATTTGTTCAATTTATCAAAGTGGTTAATTCAATAAATTATTATTTTAAATATGGTTGAAGTAAAATTCACTCTTTCTGGTATACAATTCTAAGACTGATAAACTGAGTCATGATACCATCACCACAACTGAGCTATAGATAAGTCCCCTTCTTCACAAATTCTTTTGTGCTAATCTCTCCCCAGTCCTCACCTGGAAACTTCGAAATATGTCTTTGGTCCTTATCTTTTTTTTTTCTCCTGAGGATTCCTCTTTAAACATCAAGAAAATATCACAGACATAACATGATAATGTTTCGAGTTTCCAGAAAATAATGATCAAAAGCTACCCTTGATTCAAGTATGCTTTAGAATAAGTTTGCATTAATCAGTCAAGACACCATTGACATCCTTTTGAAAAATGGCACTATTCTTGTGTGTGAGTATTGCTCTTTTGTTTATGGGTTATTCCTGGGACACTTACCGACCCACAATCTCCCTGCAATAATTTACAGCCTATAGATCGGCAACCACTGTGATTCTGTTAAAAGAAGACAGCTGCACAGGCTTTGAAGAAAGCAAGGACAAAGCTGGGCTCCTCCTGCAGTCTTGGCAAGCTGGTCCTACAAAGCTAGAGCAGCTGTTACAGCCCAATATGTGCATTCAGTCCCAGTACAAACAGCAAGAAATGAAGAGAAAGAAGATTAAATGATCCTCAAATATTCAATTTTTTTACTTTTCAGATCAAGCAGTACTGTTTTACACATGGAATATTAAAAACATGATATGTCAAGTTTGTGAGAGTACTGACCTTACTGGAAGTTCTTTGTGTTTATCTTAGTGTTAAAATAGATGAGAACTTATTTAAAAGAATGTGCTCTGGGAAAAAAAATCTCATACACTTGTCCAATGAAGGTATTTTTGTGCTGTGATCACATCCTCCACAGCTATGGTGATCGACATAGGGACAGGGGCCAATCTGCAAGCTTCAGCTAATTCTAGGTGTCTGGCAAGATGGCAGTGGGAAGCCTTCTCTAGACAGTTTTACCAGCCCAGGTATCGCTGGATGCTCCTCTGGCTGGGCAAAGGAGTGAACATATTTTAAAAAGAAGAAAAGAAAGTTAGCATTCCCAATTTGTCATTAGATCAAACATAAAGGATAGTATGTGATGCCCCAGAATGCCACCACCCCACTTTTTCCTTTGTAATCAGATCTTCAGGGATCCACCTATCTCTCTCTCTCTCTCTCTCTCTCTCTCTCTCTCTCTCTCTCACACACACACACACACACACACACACACACACACATTCAGACACACACACAGACATAGTTTCTCTGAATATTTCTACCCTCATCACAATTCTCCATTCATGGTATGTCACTCCTGTCTCCCTAATCTCTTGCCTTCCACCACAGAAGTTATTTAAAAATTCCTGCATTCTGCTCTAAAGATTCTGAATCAATCAACGAGTCTGGAATCTGCATTTTTAGTAAGCAACCAGGTGGTTCTGATATAGATGGGTTGCACACTGCACGGATCTCTGATTAAATGTTTTAGAGATGTTTCTGATTGTTTAAACCCATGAGCTGGTACATTTTTTTGTGCCGCATCTATCTGCAAGGGGCTGATGAAGGAGGAAAAATGTAAATTTTGTCTTACAACCATGTGGTTTGAGCACACTGGGTTATAAGCATGTCCCACTTTATGCAAAACCAAACCACAAAGCCTGTCTACCAAACAAATACAGAACATTATTGTTTATAAGCTATACTTATCCTTGAGCCTTGCTGACCTCTTGCTCTTGATCTCTGCCACAAACAAAGGTCACTGTAAACAGAGGTAGAGGATAGCAAAAGGTAGAGAGCTCCACCCATCTCTTGAGCTCTAGGGGGTCCATTTCTGGCCAATGAGTCTTAAGATGTTCAGCAATTGGTTATTGACGGCTGCTGGGAAAGATTTCTGCTTTCTGATAGAAGGTAAGAGAAGACTGGCAGTAGGAATCTTGCTGTCCTGGTTAGCCCATGTGGTTGTGATGCTGGGAGTGGTGGCAGCCATCTTGGGGCAATGAGACAATGAATAGAAGGATGCCAATTCAGCACATGAAGAGTGGGAAAAAGGAAAGACATCCTTGCATAGCTGAGCCAACCCTGGCAATTGCCCATGTCAAGATGTCTTGTAACATGAGTCAATATATTCCTATATTTAATCTATTAGACTAGTTTTCAAGTGCTGACTGCCAAAGCATTCCTGCCTGACCTGAGGCCCACCCTGTTTGGTTGACCAATGTCAAAGAGGGTGGGAGTGTTATTTCCACACATGTGTGAATCCAGTAACACTCTCCATGTTTAGCATTATCCCCATGGAAATGCATCACTGACACTGTAATGTATTTCTTAAGCTCAACATTGAAGTATTTCAGGGTCACAGACAGGACACAAGGTGGACAGACATGAAAGAGAATGAAGAATGCAGGATTATTGGGGTTGATGACCCCTTTTGGTGTATTTAGAATGACTCTATTGGTGGATAGGACTGTGCACTGTGCACTATCTTGATGGTCATGTGGCAGGTTGTATTTTCCATGCATAGGCACAATGATATATTTTACCACATACACTTTTCTAGAATCTTGCCATGTCCCCATCAGGAGGCTGAATATATGGCCCCTTTTCTTTGGTCTGCAAAGACCTTTGTGACTACTTCAACTGATAGAGTTTGGAGGAAGGGATATGAAGAGTTAAGAGTAAGTAATACAATTGCCATGCATTCCTGTTTGCTCTTCTGAGATACTTGCCTGTGGATACCCTCTGCCATGAGGACAGCAAGCCCAAGCACCCCGGGGAGAGGCCCACATGGAGGGGAGATGAGCACCGGCCCCCCACCCCCGGGCTAAGCTCCCAGAGGATGGTGAGTGCAGCATCTGGTAAGTAATTTCTTCACCCCTGCTGAGTTTCTCTGATTGACACTGCATGGAGCAGAGATGAGCCACCCCACCACACCCTTACCAAGCTGAGGTTTCCTGACAATGATTCATGGATATTGTTAGTTTTAGCAGGAGTAACACGAAAGGATAATTTTTTCTTGGGCAAAACTTGTGCTTAAAACCCAGAATATATTTTGACCATTAAATTAATCTTATGTTTTCTTATTTGGGGGAAAAGTTACTGTGCTATGTGTTATAAATAAAATGCTCCTCCTACAGCCATTTTGATTTTATTTTTGTGTATGGTGTTAGAGAGTGGTCTAATTTCATTCTTCTACATGTTGCTGTCCAGTTTTCCCAGCACCATCTGCTAAAGAGGCCTTTTGTAGGAAAGTGGATTGGACCTTGAGGGTGTCATGCTGAGTGAAGTGAACCAGGCAGAGAAGGACAGAAACCATATGTTTGCT
>PJEM01004791.1:15660-145128 GCA_004023845.1 Helogale parvula
ACCAGGGGGAGCGGAGGAGGGAGAGAGAGTTGGGGAGAGAGAGGGATACAAAACTTGAGAGACTATTGAATGCTGAAAATGAACTGAGAGTTGAGGGGGAAGGGGGAGGGGGGAAAAGAGGTGGTGGTGATGGTGGAGGGCACTTAAGGGGAAGAGCACTGGGTGTTGTATGGAAACAAATTTGACAATAAAATATTATTTTAAAAAAATGCTCCTCCTAGAAAATAGAATGTTGGTGGTAGACAGAGGGACCAGATAGAGTAAACCATACAACTGTAAGCTGTAAGACAATGTGTTACAGGCAGCAGACTGAGGCTTAGTGGCCATGAGGATCAGTGGTTTGCACTTTTCTGCCAGCTGAGTGATGCGAGGGCAAATGGGCATTGGATGGAGGATCCCCAAGTGAAGGACCACAGGGCCCTGGTTCTCTGCTGCTTGTCACCTCTGCAGGCTGATTGCTCTACAAATGCTCCCAAGACATCTAAAACCAAAACACACCAGTGTCTTTGATGCCTCCATCCTCAAATGTGCTTTTGGATAACTGCATTGCAGCTGCCTTTGCCCACATTGTGTTGAGCATTGCTCCTACCTTACACTGGACTGCATCATTTGCAGGAATCCTATCTGAGATATGCTCTTCCTCAGGAAATCCCACTGCATCCAAGCCAACCTGGCTCCTTTTTCTCCCCCTATGTGACTCCCCAGCTGGACCCTGTTCTTCCTGAGATCACTCTGGGTTGTGGGGCTGGGGTATCAGTGATTGGCCACATTGATGGTGGTGTTTGACTTGGGCAATGGTCACTGCCTAAGAGACAGCTCTGTCTGCTTGTGAGAGGTCCAGCACTGCCCCTCAGGGAACATTCATGTCTCTAGGGATGGAGCCCAGGAAATGATCCCATGGGGAGGAGAGGCTACTGCTCACCCAACCTGGTGTTATCCATGTCTGTGAAAGCAGTGTGGCCATCCCTCTCTCCAGGCTCAGCTTCTCTCCCAGGATCCTAACAGCTTCCCATGGAGAACCTATGAGTTTGCTGGAAAGAAGACTGCCCAAGAAAATTCCATTGTGCTGAGATCTACCTGGAGCTCCAAGATGAATCTGCCACTTAGTGTCTGTAACTTCTCCAGAATTTGTGATAAGTTGGGATTTGACAGACCACTTTTATTTCCACAGAGCTTAATTCAAGAAATGATGTTCCTTGATCAATCCGCACATCATTTTCAAGGCAGAAGTGTGTTGCGAAATTGCCTCTTCTCAGGTCAGGCTGGTTGCAGCAGGAATTAGCCATTTTGAAACAATCTTGTAAGAGGCTGCAGGCTCATTGTGACTGGTGATTCCTATGAGGTGGGCACTTTTTTCATACTCAAAATCTTTACATTCATTTCTAAGGCCACAGGACTTCCAGGATAAATGAGATAAGAAAGTTCTTGTGCTATGTGGTGTTTATCAATTCCTTCTGTAGGGAGTCCCAGACTTGGCCAGACAAAGGGATTATTTAACAAGTGTGCACACACTTATTCACACATATATATGCACACATGTGTACAATGTTCTTGCACATATGCATGCACACACAGAGACATGTGCATTCACACATGCAAGTACACAGATGCCTCCCTGCCCCATCCAATGGAGAGCACATTAAGTCAACAAATAAATTATGGAGTGCTGCCCAATGCAGGTTTGGTTCTGGGATAGAGGTTGGCATGCAGGGATGATATGGAGCAGTGCTCTTAGGATCAGTACCCACAGAAAGTGGGGAAGCAGCATAGAATCGGGATGCCGCCTAATGATGGCCAATCTGACAGGAGTTCTGAAGCTGGAAGTACCCTGAATTGGGTCAGAATGCCAGGCCTTCCTATTTCCATCTGACTGAACCACTGGAGGGGTAATGCTCTGCACAGGTTGTGACTATGTGTAAGCTAGCTCTACAGCTGAGGCACAAGTTGAGGGAGCACAATGACAATGACAACAATAATAATAATAATAATGTTTACTTTTCTGAGCCAGCAGATTCTGGAGGTCTCTTGAACTGTTCTTCTTTTATTTTACTTCAAAACCTTGGTCTCTCTTTCACTAAGGACTTCCATAGCATAGCCAACAGGACAGAGTCTGGGTGGCCTGGCAGTTCTTAGCCCTAAGAAAGAGTGTTGTTAAACCCTGCTCATCCTGTCTATATACAGCACGAGTACCTGCTCATGACGTGAATGTGACTTATTTCTTCATTATGTACTTCTATTTTTCTGAACTTGCAGGGATTAAAAACATGACTGCTGGGGAAGCAGTGTCTGCTACCAGTGGCCTCAGCTTCTCCTGCTGGGCCTCTGGTCCAGACAGCCACCAAGAGATCTGAAAGTTCCAGCTGCCTGAGGATGGCAGGAAGCAAGCTGAGCTCAGATATCAGTGTGTTTGGAAGGACAGGCTGACCCTAATTCCTCATGCTTCATGGGTTGCACTTCTTGAGCTTAAGAGGCAGACCCTTTGGTAAGTAAGAGGAGACTCCTGCACACACAGGCACCTCAGACAGGTGTAAGATGTTGGGGTTTATCAGTGAACCTGGGCTCAACTTTCTGCAGCATTTCTCTCTCTGGACTTGCCCCTCCACTTTCCCATCCTGTGACCCCTGGTTCTGCCAATCACAACCTGATGCAAGAGCTTGACTTCAGATTTGCTTCCTACCTCTTCCAGGGGTATTTGCATTGTAAGCCTCACTTCTGATTGTGCAATTAAAACCTTTGCACTAAGATAAAAATAATGAAGAAAAAGAGGGGAGGGTTTCTAAGGGCTGTGAAGAACCCTGTGACACCCTAAAATTGCTCTGATGGACATTGGGCTTGTTTGAGATAGCCCTTGTCTATGCCCACTGTTCTGGGGTTATTTCTAACAGCAACGTTTTCTCTCTCCAGAAAGTATCCTGATCTGACTGATGATGATACCACCCCTCTGGTCACATGTCATTTCAGAAGAGGTTTCAAAAAAAATAGGGTGGCTCAGTTGTCCCTGGAGAACAGAGCACCGAGATGTAGACTTAGAAATGATCCTGTCTTGTTAATTGTCACTTCCCCAGCCAGCAGAACAGTGCACACAGTAGGTACTCCACAAATAATGACTGGGTGACTTCTCCCTTGCTCCCTTGCTCCCACTCTGCAGGCTATTGTCTGATCAATAGCTCTTCCCCTGCTTGATGTAGCTTCAGGCAAGTCCACATTGGGATTCAGGGCTGCTCTTCCTGGGCAGGGCTCTCTGTGGTCTGTCAGTATGGCATGCTAAGGCTTCCCTCCATTCTTCCATCACTGGTGTTGCCATGATGCCAGGCTCAGTCCCCATGACATTGCACATCCTGTCTTGATGCTGCTGTGATTACAAGTCTGCCCCCATGGACTTGACTGACCCAGGCATTCATCAAGAGGCACATAATTAAGCCTTTAATGTTGAATGAATTGAACACAGCTAGGAAAATGGAATATTTCTTCATTGGGTGCACATTAGCAAGTCCCTTCAGATACAGGAGTTGTTAGTGGTGGAACAACATCTTTCAACAAATACGTGCATGAATGTGTGCTTTTACATATTGGGGAGAGAAAAGCCATCCTTTTTTTTACCATGTCCACTGGATCTCTAGGGCAGTTGAGCCTTGGCTTAATTCCCAGATAGCTGGCAAAAAAAGCAAAAGACCACATTCTAGAGGTAGGTTTCCTTATGAAAAACGCAAACATCAGTGAACTTTGTTTATTCTGATCGAGGTACGGAAGCTATAAGGGAAGATGTATGTCAGCTCTTGTGTCACATAAAAAGAAATTTGCTGGGGCTCACACATGTGGAGCTGTCAGCACAGAGCCCAATGCAGCACTCGAACCCATGAACCATGAGATCATGACCTGAGCTGAAGTTGGACACTTCCTACTGAGTCATGCAGGCACGCTCTTGGTCAATTTTTATAATAAAATTTCAAAAGACTAAGGCCAAAATAGGAAGGAGAAAAAAGGGATAGACTTCAAAGACTGACCGAATCCCTTCACTTTTATGCTGGATGCAAACTAAACCCAACCCAATGCAACCCAACCCAACCCAGACCAGACCAGTCTAAAACCAAATCAAACCAGCCTGAGCCAAAAGAAGAAGCCTGGACCAAGATCTCCCAACGTGGTGTGGATGCACAGGAGTGAATCATCTATAGTACTTCCTGAAGAAGTTAAAATAAAAGGAGCCAGAAGCATGGAGGATGAGGACTGTTAGCACAAAGGACAAGTGCATTGTCCACTTGGTCCTATGAAAGAGGTCTCTTTTCCTGCCTGAATATAAGGGAGGGGATGATTCTTGTTGGTCCCTTCAGGGCTAAGATTTGGGGGAGATTTTTCTTTAAATTTTCACTAGCTGACAATGTGTCAGGGCACATCAATTATATTCTGTCTTAGAATTTATAATTCTTACACTTGTAAAGTTAAAAATGTCAAATGGCATGGGGAAATCAAAGCTCTTACAGTTAGGATCTAGCTGAGGGGATTGGACAGACAGGCAGTAAATGGGAGGTCACCCCTGAAGTGACCCTGGAGGGTTGGGCAGCAGCCTGTGCATGCAGAAAACACTGTCTGAGGAGTACACGCTGTGGGTGTATCGGTAAGCAGATCTTTTAATTAAAGTCACTCATTAATTTGCGACTATTGCTGGTTTGCTTTTCACCAGGCTAGCTAATGAAGTAAAAAATGGGTATCTTGTGCAATTATCAAAGCTCTTTGACCCAAATGTTGACATATTTTGGGGGCACCCATGCTAGTGATGAGCATACACAAATTTCTTGGAGCGCTTCACAATCATGATAGTGGAGGATGTTCAAAGCATTTTACAGCCTTTTGTAAACTAGTACTGGCTAGTGAGGGTCAGGTCAGTTGGTTGCTCAGCACAGGCTGAGAGTAGCTTGTGGCTACCGAGAACAGGCCCTTGTGGAGATTTTTATGACTCCAAGTCTAATGCTGGGCAGCACTTATCTGCCATAAGATGTTCATAGAATTCATGATGCTGGAGTAGGTGTGAGCATGGTTCCATGGGTGTTGTGTTTTATGGCAGTGCCGTCTAAAGGCACCTGGAGAAATGCAGATTCTTGGGCTCTATGCTAGACCAGCGAGGTCAGGACCTCTGTGTGTGGGCCCCAAGAATTTGTTTCTAGCACAAGAAGTACACATTTTCCGATGTACATTTCACTTGCCTGAAGTTAGCAAAGAAACGCTGGTGACCCCATGGAATTGGAATGCACATGGAAAGTGGCAGCTGATAGGATGCAGAGGAGCTGGCACTAGTCAGATTCTTGCATGCTGAGTTACGAGGTGAATGTCCATGAGATGGAGGGTGGCTTTGGTCCATTTCTCCTCCCATGTGGGTGTGGTGGAGGATCAGCTGAGAGTTGTGAGAGCAGCTGCCTTGTGGGTGGATCCAGGTCACCAGGCTCTGGGCATCCCACAGAGAATAGTCCTCATCTCTTAGGCTGAAGAAGGGATCCTGGTCTCTCCTCATCTGTCTCTCTGTCTGACCTGATCTCTTCTTGACTTGCTTCCATCTGCTTGGAGACACAGCAACCGTCAGGCCCAGGGACACAGAGCCCCCCAGGGGCTGGTTCCAGGCTCAGGGGAGGTCCCACTGACTCCACCAGGAGTGTTAGAGCATCTTGTTGACATAAGGGGATCCAGGAGGAATAAAGAGACAGGTGTCTTGAGCATCAAAGCACAACACCAAGGAAGAGTGGGACCTTGTTCCCACCAAGAGACAATGGCTGTCTGCCCCCATCCACTCTCACCTTTTCACATATTCCAAATCCCTTGAGGCTGTATATGGCTTGTGACTCAGTTCTGGCCAATGTGATGAAAAGAGAAGTGTTTTATTGGACTTTCAGAAAACCTTTTTGAAAGGCAAGCCTTCTTTTTTTCCCATCATTTTCCTGATGCCTGGAATGTAGATGTGATGGCTGGAGCATAAGCAGCTATTATGGCCTACTATATGATGTGCAAAGAATGTGGAGCAGCAAGACAAGCAGATTCCTGACCTTTTGGACTTGTCATCCAAGAGCTGCCTATCTCTGTCCTTCCTTTATGCATGACAAAGACGTGTCTATCTTGTTCAGACCACTGTTTTGGTGCATTTGAACCCAAATCTAACTAATCTATGCTAATAAACATTGACTTCAGGGAAATCTAAGACTGGATGGTACAGATGTAGGGATGTAGGCATGGAGTCAGGAACCTGAGGAACATGTTCTTGTCCTAGGATGTACAGAACTGAAGAAAGAGGTACGATTGGCCTGGAACCGACATAAACCAGGAATTCCTCCAAGAGGCACAAGGAGAAAGTACCACCTGGTACTGGGACAGAAGTTAGAGCAGGCTCAGTGACAGAGCAAGGCTGTTCTCTGGTGCTTGCATCTTCCTGCCCTGCCTAGGACAGCACTGCTCTCAGACTGGTCAGGGATAGAGGTATACAGCCCCACATTGAAAATGACAGGACTGCAGTGGTGGAGACAAACCCCATCACATTACCTTTCACCTTTTTTAGGATTTTTACCCTTTCTCTACAACTGGTTAATTCCTGTCCATGTCTCCATAATGGCAGTGTTAGGCAAAAGGCTGGTTTGTGCCTTGAGGGGCAGTACTTATTGTGTGAGTGCCCACAGGGCTAGGGTCTCCCACAGGGGGCTGGACAAGCAAATGGCACTGTGCTCTCCAGTTGAACTCACACCCACAAGAAGTCCTGGGATGGATGGACTCACCTGGCCAGGTGAGGTGAGGAGAGCTGCCTTAATAGCATGGGATGTTGACAACAGCCATACCCAAGAACCCCTGTAAGTCAAGAACTGCCCTTTGCATAGTAGCCCCTAATTCATTTAATTTGATATACTTGTTGATGCTAAAATGAAGATGGTACTTGCAAAATTGTTCAAAGCTGCAGAACTAGGATTGAAATCTGGGCTGGTCTCACTTGAAAGTCTGTGATCTTTTCCTATGCCATACTATACTGGGTTTCACTTAGCTCTGCCATTAGCTCATTCAGAGCACCAGCTATCCATGTAAACTTGTCTTTATGTTTCTGTGTTCTCCATGAAGCGAGAGGAACAGATTAGGTAAATTACAAAGGTCCCAAACCCTGGGGCTGGAAGATGAAGCCTTATATCCACCCGAACACCCCACTGGGTATTATACTACTCTCTAGAGTGCTTAGGAAGACCCTCACTCTGGTCATGTATTAGATATTACTTGTTCTAGTAATCTATTGCTGTGAAACAAACTTCCACAAACTTAGGGATGGAAAGCAAAATTCAATCACTGTATTAGGTGCATGGATGCTGTGGTCAAGGACTGAAGACACAGGCACAGTGGGAGGGCTTGTCTCTATTTCATAATGTCTGCATCCTCAGTAGGAGAGTGCAGCACTTCCTGTGGCCTCCCCATGGGGTTGGCCCTTCTTGCAGGGTAGTGAGGGACTCCAAGACAGAGTGTCCCAGTGTGTCCCAGAGAGTCAAGCAATGTGGTGTGGCTTCTTCTGATCCAGTCTTGGAAGTTACAGGGCCCTTTATCATGTTCTGTTTCAAGGCAGTCACAGCTGACTCAGGTTTGAGCAGAGGGCCACACAGACCACCTCTTTCTGGGATGAATGTCAAAAAATCTGAGGGTATCATTTTATGCTGTCAAAGTAAAGTGGAAAAGGCACACACCACACTAACTTACTCATATCACTGTGATCTTTAGTCATTAACTTGTAGGGGCCAGGGACAGCAAATAAATTACTATGTTAGGTCACATTGTCTCTCACCCAGGCATATTTCACTTGGTCCTTAGCAGTACTGCAAGGACTTGAACATGGCATTGTGTTTGTTGTAGAGGTGCTTCAACATCCCCTAGGGGACCTGTTTACACACAGCTTTTTTGAGCCCACCTCCGGAATTTCTGATTCAGCGGTTCTGGGATGAAGTCCAAGAATGTTGACTTCTGAGATGTTTCTAGGAGATGCTGATCCTGCTGGTCTGGGGACCCCAAACTGAGAACCATTCAGAATCAACTATCTATAACCAACCAGATTTCAAGACTTTGGAGGCTTCATTGAATAGAACAGTGCTCTGCATGCATTTTTTTTCTGGCAATGATCTTTTGGTTTTATTTTTTAATAATAAAATGGTTAATAATAATAACGGTTTAATTTTCTTTTAAATCCTAGTTAGTTAACATATAGCATAATATTAGTCTCAGGAGTAGAATTTAGTGATTCATCACTTACAGAGCTTACCCAGTGCTCTGTGTTTTTAGTTTTAGTCATTCTGACATACATGAGGTGCTATCACATCACATGTTTGATTTGTATTTCCCTGATGATGAGTGATGCTGAGCATCTTTTCATGTGTTGGTTAGCCATCTGGATGTTTTCTTTTGAGCAATGTCTATTCATGTATTAATCCCCTATGTGCACTATGTGCAGTTTCTCTCTCTCTCTCTCTCTCTCTCTCTCTCTCTCTCTCTCTCTCTCTCTCCCTCCTCTCCTTGATCAAGGCTCCCTCCCCTTCTCAGCATCCATAGCTCTTCTCTCCCCCAAATCAACTTTATGCAGCTCCTACTTTCTACAATGTGGCCATTTTTTTCTACCACTGTGCAGTTTTGCTCTCTCAGTCCTCGTATCAGTTTCTTTGGTGTTCAAAATGATTTGATGTTTATCTAACTGTGTTAGAGGGACAGGCAAGCTTAGGTTCCCTCTACTCTTCTACCATCTAATTCCTCTCCATGATTTTTTTTTGGATATGACACCAGTTCTTCTTGATTCAGGCTTCTTCCATTTTCCTCCTTGCCCTGCCTCCAGTCAGCTTCTGCTTCCCTTTTATTTCCTCCCTTGCTCATATTTCCAGCTACTTCCTTGATTTGGTCTCTAATTCATTCCAAGACCCCTCACTCCCAGAAAACTATCACCCAGCTTTTAGGCTTCTGAAGAATCACCAGAGGCAGCCATCTGCCAAGGATGACTGATCTGCTCTTCATGCATTTTGATCATGCCCCATCAGTTAAAAAAAACTTTAACATACCCTGTTTACATACGTTTTAAAGTTCTACATGAGTGCTACATTTAATCACATATTAAATATTCACAAAACCTAAAATATATATCTTATGTTTCCACTTTAAAATATAGAAAAGTTCTAATATTTTCTTCCTACATTCTAAGGCATGGTTTGGGAGGCTGCTCAGTGTCACAGCCCACACTGGAATTCCCTAGGAAGAGCACAGTGAGTCCTTCAAGGCCCAATGATGCTTGGTGCTCAAATGCATAATTATTAATTATAGCTTGTGAATATTCATTGAACCTCGAATCTGTACAAGACAGTAGGTCAGGCCCTACAAAATATTCAAAGGAAGCAAAAATTAATCTTATAACCTAGTTGTTATTTTGAGACTATGTATTTCCTGTCTTGTTCCAATGAGTACTTAAGACAGCACAGCAAATTAGTTAGATAGAATATCAGTACAAAAGAACTAGCTACAAGACCACATGAGTGGTTCAGATGTCAGTTCAACTGTTACAAGCTACAGGACTTAGTGAGCTGTTTTGGGCTGGATCATGTGCCCCTCAAATTCCTATGTTGAAGCTCTAACCCTCAAGACTTCAGAATGTGGGTCTTCAAAGAACTGACTAGATTCAAATGAGGTCACTGGGGTGGGCCCTAGTCAATATGACTGTCCTCTAAGAAGATGAGATTAGGATGCAGACATGTACAGAGGGAAGACCATGTGGAGATATAGGAAGAAGGAAGCCATCTGCAAGCTCAAGAGAGAGATCTGAGGAGAAACCAGCACTGCCAACACTTTGAGCTTGAACTTGTTAGGGACACAGCAGACAAAATCAATATAGGTCTGCTGCAGCCTTATAGTTGGATGGAGAATCTATATTATAGTCTGTAATTTGGTAATTAAATAATTACCTTATTTAGTAATTGGGAGTGTTACATACCACAGGGCAAAACAACTTCAAATTATTCAACAAATGGTTTTCAAGGCTTTGGCAAGTTTTTATTTTATTTTTTATTTATACTTTTGTTTATTTATTTATTTTGAGAAAATGTGCAAGGGAGGAGCAAAGAGAGAGGGAGAGAGAGAACTCCAAGCAGGCTCTGCACTGATAATGCAGAGCTTGATGATGGGCTCATTTTCACGAAAGGTGAGATCATGACCTGATCCATCAAATGGACTCTTAACTAGCTGAGCCACACAGGCACTCCCCCAACACACACACGCGCGTGCACACACACACACACACACACACACTTTTTTGTTTATTTATTTATGCTTTGGCAAGATTTTAATAGGTGCTACCCTCAGGAAAGGGTTCCATAGTTAAATATATTTGGAACCCATTCATTAACCTCCTTCCTGAGAATTCAAAATGAATGTTCCTGAGTTAAAGGCCCTGAGAATTCCAGTTTAAAAAATCTCTTTAACACAGTTTAACCCTGGGTTTACCAAGTACCCTTCCCTCCACCACCTCCTCCTAGAAAGCAACAACCTGTCTGGTGAAGCTAGTGTTCCTAGAAGCTATCTGGAAGTGTGGGCCTCAGGCTTCAAGAGGACACAGGCATGCACACACTTCTTGATCTCCATAGTCATGGGTAGGAAGAGGGTCCCCTTTTTAGAGCTCTGGATACTAAGGCATATAGATGAAGACATGTGTCTAAGATTTCCCAGAAGGTGAGGCTCAGGGTCAAGTTTAACTCTGTGTCTGGAGCTCAACCTCGTTTTCTTTCCAGTAAGTCCTATAGGAGCCATGACTTCTATTTGGCCTGCTTCCTTCACCAACTTGCACATGGTGAAGGGAGAAGGTGCTGGGACTGGCACTCTAGTAAGAGGTGGGGGCATGTCTGCCATGCCCTAAACAGAGATATACACAAATGAGGGCAGGTGCAGGAGCAGCTCCAGATCTGCTTCTTGGGGTCACATAGAGATTCTTTGTGCTTTCCAGATGATGACTGATTTCTTTCCTCCTTGAATCTAGGCACATCACTTGGAAGCTCCCAGGTTTCTGGAAACTTTACCAAGATTGTATAAATTTATATCCAGATAAATATATTCTTATATATAAGTATCTGTGTTTGTAAATATAGAAATACCCAGAGTTAGAAATATTCCAGTGCAGAGCAGGTCCTGTAGAGTCTTTCCAGCATGGCATGATTCTGGAGCTCCCTGATAGCCCATCAAAACCACATAGACTTCAGACCCCACCCTGAGGGGCCCATCTGCTCTTTATAGATAATACTGCCCTTCCTATCAGGTCCCCAGTCTGCCAGCATGGATAATTACTAAGATTTGTGACCTGGGGTAGAGGGAGGTCTTGAGTTTTGATGAATTCTTCAGGGAAAATGTAGTTTTTTCCCTATTGGAAGAGGCTCTTGGTCAGAAATATGTTGGGTATTGTTGGAACATTAGTATTCCCAAAGTGTCTTCCTTTTGTGATGGGCATACTTGCTTCCAGGTTCTTGTCAATTAGGTGGGGCTGGAAGCACTAGTATGCATATTGTGGAGAAGAGGTATAGTTCAACCCCTTTTATTATTGTTTCTCTTCTTATAATTGGCCTAGTCACTGTGACCATTCCAGGTCCAAAACTCCCTAAAAGTTGGGCCCATTCCTCACTCCTATGGGAGCATCCTCAGAGTACAACCCCATTTTGGATCACCCTGTTATTTGGTGGTTGACTGTGGCTCCCAGATTCCATCCATAATTCTCTGAGATGAATATTCTGGGTTATTGTATTAACATTTTTGTTGTGAGCCTATGGCTGGGGAGGGATAGAGTCCCCACATTGCATCCACAGCCCTGGTTCAAAGCTGGAGCTGAGTGTGAGGTCCCCTGAGCACATGGCCAGAGGCAGCAGTAGGACAAAACTCTATGTGGGCAGTCACTGGCAGGCACCTTGGGAACAGTGGTGAGGAGGTGGTTGGTACTTACCTAGAACCTGCAGTCTCATAATCAACCCCTTGCAGACCCTCCACAAGCAACCCCAAGTCTCTGTCCCAGATGGAAGGGCTTTCTTGGCCTTGCAAGGTCCCTGTCCGGCTGCTGTGCGAGGGGTCAGGTGGGTCTGAAAAGTAAGAGCCCAAGCACTAGCTCCAAAGGGGAAGGAGTGTACTCTCTCCTAGACCAGTGGAGGTGGGATTCAGGCTCTCAGGCTCTCTGGACCAGGTATGGATGGGTGCTTTATTGGTTCCCCAGGACCACCCCCCTGGTTCAGTAATTCACTAAGAGCACATCCAAGACTCAGCACACAGTTTGTACCCACAGCCAGGATTTATTACAGTGAAGGGTATAAAATCAGCAAAGGGACAAGGTTAATTGGGAGAAGTCCTGGAAAACCAGGTTCAGGCTTCCAGAGTTATCTCCTGGGGCAATCACATGGGACACACTGAATTCCTCCAGGAACAAAGTGAAATGTTGTCTACTAGGAAAGCTCATGAAAGACTCAGTGCTCAGGGTTTTTCCTGGGAGCTGGGTATGTAGCACCCTCTGCTTAGCATGCACCCAAACTGGAGTACTATATGGCAATGAGAAAGAATGATATATGGCCATTTGTAGGAACGTGGATGGACCTTGAGGGTGTCATGCTAAGTGAAATAAGTCAGGCAGAGAAGGATAGATACAATATGTCTGCATTCATAGGTCTAACAGGACAGACCTGGCAGGGGACCATGGGGAGAGGAAGGGGGAAAGAGAGCGGGGATGAGTGAGGGACACAGATCAAGGGAGACAACTGAATACTGGAGACGAACCATGGACTGAAGGGGGAGGGGGGAGGGGGTGATGGTCATGGTGGGGGGCATTTGGGGGGAGAAGCACTGGGTGTTATATGGAAACTAATTTGACAATAAACTATTTAAAAAAAATAAAAAGCAAAAAAAAAATAAATAAAATGCTATTGCATGTACCATGCTTTTTCTGCCTCCCCATGAGCTCAAATGTAGCTGAAATGGCATGGAGTAGCTTTGTCATGCCATATCATGAAGACACACTGAGAAGGAACGTTGTGCTGTAAATACTCTAATATGCACACACATTCATTATACCCAGGTGTGTAAGCCACTTCTTGACCAGCAATATGTGGACCTCTATCCCCCATAAGAAGCCCATGCTCCATTTTCATGACGTTTTCTAAAAACCTCTTATTTTCTTTTGATTCAGGAACGTCTTTCTCCACTTATTTACTCTGGGCCAGTTTTATGCTTGTTTTCTCATATCCCCCCTCCCCCCGCCATCCACCAAATACATCTACTTAGTGGTTGAGGCAGGAGGGAGACAGGACATGCAGGGAACATTCTGGTTGGAACAGCTTCTGGCCCTAGCATGGCCTCCTTTTTGAGGAGAGACCCTGAGAGCTGGGTGAACCCTGGGGTGGATATGTTCCAAGAGACTTTCCTGTGACAGAGCCTGGGGGTTGCTGTGTCTGTTGTAGGCATCTGTCAATATCTAGGGCCTGGGCCACCAGTGCCCTTGCCATCTGCCCTTGGCTAGGCTTCCCACTCATCCTAGGGAGGGGGTGTCCTCTGCCTTGGCCCCTTGCCTGAGGAACTAGAGGGAAGAATTTTTTTTGATCTTTACTTTTCACACACATGATAGTTTCTGTTTGTTAAAACCCTAGTTGGCCACCAAATTAGTCACTCACAGAGGTGAGGGGCTGCCTATCCCCTGACTCTGAGATGAGCTGGGTGTTGGTTCCCCATCCTGGACTCTGGGTAATTTATGACAACAGCCCAAGGGTAGGAGAGAGAAAGGTCTGTCCTCTATGGCATTGTCTTCAATAGATTGTGTAGTTAATTTTCTTTAACTTTCTAAGGGCCTATTTCACTGCAAATCTCTCTTGGGCTCTCCACTTCAAAGCCTGATCCTACCCCTTCTTCCTTCTCTTTATTTTTTCCCTATTCCTTTACACCAGGTCAAGTGCAAGCTTTGAAAAAAGGAGCAGAAAGGGCTATGCTTCCTAGTTTCATAAATATGAGGTAAAACTAGGCCACTCACTTTTCAAATTCCTTTATGTGAATCCAAAGTGTCTCTGAAAACTAGTAGGATAACAAAAAAGAAAGTGGTGGTTTAACTTTAAAAAAAAAACTTTTTAGCCGGCAGGTGTAGTTTGAGTGGATGGCAAGCCACACTTGACTTCTGTCTCGTGTTAGGCCAAGACATGGCAGGAGAGCCTTAATTCTCCAGAACTGCAATCTTCCCACATCCCTGTGGGGCTGTGTTCGCATCCCCATACTTAGAGGTGGTTAAGTTGCTTGCTTTGAATATCACTACAGAGACTCAGGTTGGCCTGGCCCATGACCACTGAGTGCCAGTTGGAGACCTGGCTGCATTGCAACTCACTTTCACTCTTATTTGAGAAGCGTGTAGCCACAGGCCAAGGCATCAGAATGTGTTTGCAAGAAATAATTCTTAGAGGCTCTATGGTGGCTGTGCCTGCCAAAGTCTTGCAATACTTTCTTTATCTGTGAAACAAGGATAAACAATCCCAACTTCACAAAGATTTATTTTTGAGGCAAAATAAAAAGAGTAAGTGTGAATAGTGCTTTGAAGATGATAAAGTTACCGTGCCAAATCTGCTTTAATATTTATTCCCCTGAAACAGTTGGGTAGCAAATCAAGTGAAGGGCTGTCCAAGAACCAGGCACAGGCATACACACAGTTTGCCCCCCTCCCCCATTTTTACTCCAGATGCAGGACTCCAGACATCAGCCCAGGGTTCATTAACTTTACCCAGCTTCCCTTTATTGATGGGTTGTTCTGCACAGTTTCCTTGGGCCATTTCAGTTTATTACAATGGAAATTATCTGCAGTTATGGTGCAAGACAATGACCTTGGCCGCCCAACATCAGCGTTTGACACAGCAGACAGAAGTGCCTGTTGCTGCACAGGTTTGGGATCTGGGGAAGTCCTCAGAGACTCTTCCCACTCACTCCTCCATGGAGTTTGACTTTTAGGACCAGAAGGCTGCAAAGTGGCCTCAGGACAGGCACGAGTTCTTTACTATACTTATTCATTCATTCATTCACTTGAAGAGGTTGTATTGAGGTTCAGAAGTCAGGTGGCAGTGTGGGGATGAGCAGCAGAGGTGAGAGAGAAAGAAATAAGAATGGAAAGAATCACTGTGCCCCATACATGAAGTATTCAGAAAGTGCATGCTGGATCACTTGTAAATAAGCAGAACTGTGGGATGCGGATAGACAAATGGACTTGAATGCCCCCTCCCACTGTGGTGACTCTTCCCTCTGGTCCTCTAGGGGGAGCACTCTTCAGAGAAGGACCTGGCAGCTAGCTGTATTGGGGAGCTCCCAGCTAACCTTTTACCTCTCCTCTGTTCCCTTTTCAGGCAGCTCTTGCTGCTTGCCATCCTCATACTGATCTGCCTAAGCACTAAGGAAGCAGTGCGAACTTGCCCCAGGATGTGTCATGCCACCTGCTCTCATGGTGGGAGCACTGGGGCCATAGGAGTATGTTGGTGGGCTCCTGTTGATCCATTTAATTGTCCTGTCCCCAAGAGAGGTGTGATCCTGTAGGAGAGGTTTGGATGTAGGTTTAGGTGGGAACAAAGGCAGGACTTCCACTGGAGTCTGTAGTGGGGAGAAATGGGCCGGGATGGACAGAAACACTGCATGCTCCCCCAAGCCCTTCAAAGTCCAAGGAGGTTCCTTCACTCCAGGGAGAAGCAATAGACACGGTAGGGAAGCATCAGGGGCCAGGGAAAGCTTTATTTTGATGGTTAAACAGTTCTAATAAAAGAGGCAGAGAAATATAGCACTTGTATTTTGATGCCAGAACAAATGAAAAATCTCTTTAAGAAGTTGCAGCCTGTTGAAAAAACCAGAACAAATTGGATGTAATGGGTGAAAGTCTTATCAAAGAACTGGTAGCTAAAGCTGCTGGGGAAACTCTAGGTGGGGAAGGCATTCCTGACCAGGAAGCAGCAGAATGAGGCAGCTGCTATACCCAGAGGGCCTGGAAGCCCAGGGCATGGAGCTTGTGGGAAGGGGCTCCTGACTTCTGCAGAATTCATGAGATGAGACAGGTTTCCTGGGGGCATGAGGCTCTCCAGTGCTTACCTGCTCTCTGGTTGACATTCTAACATCTCCATGACAGGCTACCACACAACAAGGCCACTGATGAGTGCACCATGGGGTCTAGCTCAGATGGTGGCCTGGGCGCATCTTTCACAGATGGAGCAATGTCACTGGTGCTTCTATCAGGCAAATTCAAAGCAAACCCAAAGCTAGCTCACCAACCCTTCCAGTGGATGCTGGTCAGGAAGGGATTCTGAGGAAGGGAGGAAGCTGTGTGTGACCTTGCTGCTTGGGTCCTGTTTTAAGGGCACAAAGACTCAGAACCCTGGAAGGCCTTGCATGTGGGCTGCTGCCCTCAGTCATTCTGTGAGCTCATGGAACCCTTGTGCTCCTTGTCTGCTCCAGCTTCATGGACCCCACTTTCTTGCCTGCAGTTTCTGTTCAGCAGCTTGAGATGTTCCCCATGTCTCTTCATTCCCTCAAGGCAAGACACTGTGTCTCTTCCCTCCACATCTTTATGGATCAGAAGTCACATGCACCTTGCACTTTGCTGGTACATTTAAGACAGTGTTGCTGTTTTCTCTCTTGCAAAGGTGCATGACGGGATCTGTGGGGTTTTGTGCCAGGGACATGCACTAGGAGCAAGTTTGCCACATTCCCTCCTCCTGTGTTGCCATCAGCATCAGAACCTTCATCCAAATATGGGGGAGATAAGGGTCAAGAGTGAGGACAGGGAACAGACTCTTGGGGCAGCAGAACTCAGGAGAGCTATACTACTTAGAGAAGCAGCAGAAAGGCCTTCAGTGGAGAAGTTCTGTAGAGTGCAGGCAGTGAGAGAATGCCCTATGTACAAGAAACTGACATCCCAGCCATGGAAATGCAGCTGGTTGAGTTCCCAACTGAGAAGATGTTATTTATATACATATGTAGGCTCTATAATTAATTATACAACCAGAACAATAATCAGATCAGGGTCTGTATCATAAGATGTTGGAAGTAGAAAGTGCCACAGACTTGAAAAAGGCACCCTAGTGGACATGGGGATGAAGGGTTGGTTTCCACCTCCCACTTCCCAGAGCTCAGCCTGACTTCAGGCCCTGTAGTTAGTTTCTGCCCTTGGCTCTCTACTCCCAGTTTTTCTGCTCGTGGTTTAGTGAACAGGTGTTCTTGCTGCTCCCATCCCCACATCACCCCACCTGGTGTCCAGGCATCCTGTTCATTCAGAAGATCCCACACAGACATCTGCACTAGCTTTGTGAAAAGTGAACTTGGTTGCAGATGTGGATGCTGCCTTTGCAAGAATACCTGCCTCCTTGGCAGAAAGTGGTCTTCCCTGGGAAACAGCAATCATACCCTCTCTTCTCTGACTTCTAGAAGCAAGTCGGGTCCATGAGGTTCAGCCAGCATGTACCCTGGGCTCCTAGGAGTTCTTGAGTCTGTCCTGCCCTGTCCTTGTGCCCCATAGCACCCTCAACAGAGCTTGCATACATATGTGGGTTGAATGCATACAGAAAAGAGTGGATGATAGTCTAGGGAGAGAAGAGACTGGGAAACCAGCAACATCTCAAGCCAGGGGAAACCTTGCAAAGTGTTCCCTGGAATCTCTCAGGCTGCCTAGTTATGTCCCTCTGCCCACATTTGCTTTGAGGGAGATTTTGAGAGTATACCCAGCATTAGCTGGAGTATAGGGGGAACTGGTGTGTGGGTGGGGCAGACAGACACCTCGCTTACTGCAGACATCCAGTGGAGACTCAGCCACTGACTGGAAGGTTCCACTGCTCTTCTGAGTCCTCAGCCTGTCACTCATAGTCTTCCAGGATCTATAACTGATGACTGATGTACTTGTTTCTTGTCTCTGCTTCTGGAAATTGTTTCAGATTTGGGGGGATGGTTGGGCTGGAATCCCACAGGCACAAATGTACATTGCTTTCTTTCCATGGGTGCTGCTGGCCATGTCTGAGACCTTCCATTTCTAGCGAGAAGACAGAGAACAGAGAGCCATACATTTCCCTCCACAAGTATTGTGGTTGTTTGGAATCTAGTTCTACTTTGGGTCGTGTGTCTTGCCAACTCTTCAGAAATCTATGACCTAGAAGGCCTAACATTAGATTGATTAGCAGAGCCTCCTGGACATTGAGTACCAAAGACACTTAATGCTCCCATTCTCTCTGAAATCTGACAGCTAGAGAGTCTGAGTTCTCCTTGTGGCCTGTTTTTATGTGTAGTCACTTGGAAATTTAGTGAATGGTATGAACTGGAACTGGAATATTTCATTGAATGAATTGTACGATTCTTAGTTTCTATGCCATTCTGAGCCCAAAATATTGAAACCACATGTTTATGGAGTTTAAAGGGATTAAAACAAGATTCTACAGATATGATGTTGCAAACAATGACCCCTGTATTTTCACTGTCTGGATCCAGGAAGCAGGAAGCATGAGGGAACATGAATGTCCTCCACTCTGTCACAGAGCTGCTGGGGGTGGTTAGGATTCCTGCCCCCAAGGTTGAGTCTGCAAATCCTGTGCCCTGTTGGCCCTGTCAATCACTGTGCCACATCCTTGCATCTTTGTGTCTTGTCTGAGATGTCAGAAAATATTCACGAGACAGACAGCTCTGAAGATGGCATCCTCCCTCTGCCAGGTAATGGTCTCTGGGCTGGAGCAAAGTCTTGGAGAGTGAGGATTTACTTCTTTCTCTAAGGCTGTGCCATGCATCCAGGGTTGTCCTGATTCTCCCTCTGTAAAAGCAACACTTGCCTTATCACAGCAGCCACAGTGGGCTTCTAAAATCTAGGATCAGATAGATTCTCCTGCTCAAACTTGCATCAGGGGCCCATCCAACTCAGTGTAAGAACCACAGTCCCTACAAAGGGCTGGTGGGGCCTCTATCTTCCCATCTCATGTCTCCCTACCTGCCTCTGGTCCTTCCAAACTGGCCCCCTCACTGTTCCTCGAGCACATTAGGCACAGCCATGCCTCAGGGCCCTGTCACTGGCTGTTCCATCTGTCCCAACTGTCTTTGCACAGACATCAGCTTGGCCAATGTCATTAACGCCGTCTCTTTTCACCTGACCAGTCTATTTAACACTGCAGAGCCTCCCCTCCCCTCACCCCACTTGTGACCCCTTACTTGACTGCTGTCTCTCTTTCCCACAACACTAATAATATTTTAACACACAGATTTTTATTAGGCTTATTGTTGACAGATCCTTGTCTGATTTTGTTCACTAACATACCCTAAGAACTCAGCAGCACAGTGTCTGGCATATATTTGTTCAGGTGTGGAATCTTGATGTTTGCATTTGGATTTGTTGCATCTCATCGGTTCAGATAAAATCAACAAATGGCAAGATGCTTCAGCAGATGTCTGACACAACTTTATTGAGATTATTTCATGCATTTCTCCATCTCTCCTTAGTTTACATTCCTTTTCTAAGGTTTATTCTATTTTTCTTTATTTTCTTAAGTTGACTGATTAACCCTTTCATTTTCAGACTTCACCTTTTTCTAATAGTACAGTAACACTTAGAACCTTTTTTGTTATATCTGACAAGTTTTGATATACACTGTTAATTATTGTTTAACATTAGGTATTGTTACCCATAGATTATTTAGAAATGTGCTCTGACCAACCCATTCCCCCCTTAGTTAATTTGGAACTGATACACTCTATTCATGTAAACAAAAATATTTGTTTTGTAGGCACTACAACCTACATCCCTCACTTATCAGAGTCTAACATTAATTGATAACTTTATAGTAGTGTGCTTTATTTTCTGAATGTATACTTTAAATATATTTTTAAAGTTTATTTATTTATTTTAAGAAGTGGGGGTTGGGACCGAAAGATAAGGAGAGAGAGAGAGAGAGAGAGAGAGAGAGAGAGAGAGAGTCTGTGTAGGGTCTGTGCTGTCAGCACACAGCCCAGTCTCACAAACTGATGAATGGCTGATCTCATGAACTATGAAAGGCTCATGACGAGCTGAAATAAAGACCTGGAAGTTTAACTAACTGAGCCATTTTAATTCTTTTTATCATTGATATTTATCTTAATTGCATTACATTCAGAAAGTATGACATATGACATATGAGACATATACAATCTTTCAAGACTTGTTATATGATCCAATACATGAACAATGTTTGTTAATATTCTCTGTCATCATACAAAAAAAAATTCATTCTGCCAATTAATGGGTGCATGTTCCATATACACTACTTCACTGAAGTTTGTTACTTGTGTTGCTTAATGTCCTTGCTGATTTATTTATTTTATTTTATTTTTTTGGTCTGTTAGGTCTATTTTTTTTTATTGCGGTCTTTCATTATGATGGTGGGTTTACCAATCTCTTCTTGTTAAATATATAAAGCCAGTCTTTGCTTTATGTATTTAAAAGTTATTAGTTGGGGCACCTGGGTGGCTAAGTCAGTTATACGTCCAACTTCAGTTCAGGTCATGATCTTGAAGTTTTTGAGTTTGAGCCCTGCGTTGGGTTCTGTGCTGACAGCTCAGAGCCTGGAGCCTGCTTCGGATTCTGTGTCTCCCTCTCTCTCTCTTGCCCTAGCCCATTCACATTCTGTCTCTGTCTCTCTTAAAAATGAATAAACATTAAAAAAATAAATAAAAGTTATTAGTTGCACTCAGCTTTAGAACCATCATGTCTTCTTATGTAGTGACCTTTCTCTATATTTTCTGTTATTTTGCCTTAAAACCTGTTGATATAAATGTAGTGATTTGGGGAGTTAATAATTGCTTGGCATATATTTTTTAAATCCTTTTCTTTACACTATTTGTGTTTTTATATTTTACATGTCTGTTTGTAATATAGCATATAATGGAATTTTGTTTTTAATCCAGACTAACTGTGTTTGTATACTTACTGATAAGTTTAATCCAATTACCTTTATTATGATTACTGATATGTTTAGGCTTTTTTGTCATCTTATTTTATATATACTTATTTGTTTTGCTCTCCCCTCCCCTATTCTTTCCTTTTCCTGAAGGAGTAACAAAGACAGTTTTGAACTGGATCTCTCCAAACCAGAGGCTATATTCTATCAAGCTTTCTATTCTGAGACTATGAAAATCCCAAAGTTGTATTTCTGTTTCAAATCTCAATTTTACATTAAAGATTGATAGAGAATTTTTTATATTCATTTTTATGTAATTTCAGCATCCATCATGAGGCTCAACTTCATAACCCTGTGATCAGGAATTGCATGCTCCACTGACTGAGCCAGCCAGATGCCCCAGTGGAGTATTTTTCTATTTCCCATTTCTCTCTCTACTTGTTTGGGATAAATAATTGCATGATTTACTGGACTGGCTTTCTTGCTACTTCTCAGGCACCCAGGTGCTCTTCTCCTACCACAGGACCTGTTATGTTTCTCCCTCAGTTACCCATAATGCTACTCCCTCACCCTCTGTGGCTTTGCTTAAATGTTACCTTAGCAAAGCTTCATTGATCATTCTAATTAAAATATCAGAAACTTCCACCTCTATCCTCCTTATCCCTGCCTTGTTTTTCCCTCATCCCACTGTACATCATATACTTTTTAAAATTACTTTTTTGATGTATGTTTCTCCCACTAGGATATAGTGTCTTGGAGGGTGAGAATGGGGGTCTATTATCTCCTGCCGTATCTGAAGTGCCTGAGTCAATCTGGCACATGTCTATGCCTGGGGAATTGTGTTGAATGAATCTATGAAAGAATGAGTAGATGTAAAACACCACTAGATGGTCTTGGAGGCAACCAGAGGCTTGGTCAGAGGTCTACATCCCCCTCCCCATGTTGAATTTCTTCAGGATGGTGCTTTTGCCTCAACCCCACAGGGTGTGACCCTCTCCAATCCACACTGAAGACCACTCGATATGTTTTCTTGACAAGTACTGCTTTTCAAGTGTGGCTCACTTTCACATCAGTGAATATGGCTGTTTCATATGCTAACATTTCCCTCCTTTTGTTTTATACATTTCATCCTTTCCATCTGTCAATCAGCACTGAGTTTTAGTTACATATAGTACTTCTATCTCCCTGCATACCTCCACTCTCCTTGTGGGTGAAATATCTGAGTATGATGGTTTTATCTTCTTTACCTTACCCAGAATTTTCTGTCTTTGCTAAACAAGAAAATGGCTATGGCTGGGCAATGTTCCTTCCCTTAATGATTTCAAGAGAGAATTTTTGCAGTGCAGAAGCTTTTTATCTTGTGAAGTCCCAAGAGTTCAGTTTTGCTTTAATTTCCCTTGCCTTTGGGAATGTGTCGAGTAGGAGATTGCTGCGGTGGAGGTCTAGGAGGTTTTTTCCTACTTTATCCTCGAGGGTTTTGATGGTTTCCTGTCTCACATTGAGGTCCTTCAGCCATTTTGAGTTTATTTTTGTGTATGGTGTAAGAGACTGGTCTAGTTTCATTCTTCTGCATGTTGCTGTCCAGTTCTCCCGGCACCACCTACTAAAGAGGCAGTCTTTTTTCCATCGCATACTCTTTCCTACTTTGTCAAAAATTAATTGGTCATACATTTGTCGGCCCAGTTCTTGGTTCTCTATTCTATTCCATTGGTCTATGTGTCTGTTTTTGTGCCAATACCATACTGTCTTGATGATGACAGCTTTGTAGTAGAGGCTAAAGTCTGGGATTGGGATGCCTCCCGTTTTGGTTTTCTTCTTCAGTATAACTTTGGCTATTTGGGGTCTTTTGTGGTTCCATACGAATTTGAGGATAGTTTGTTCTAGCTTTGAGAAGAATGTTGGTGCAATTTTGATGGGGATTGCATTGAATGTGTAGATTGCTTTGGGTAGTAATGACATTTTCACAATGTTTATTCTTCCGATCCATGAACAGAGAATGTTTTTCCATTTCTTGGTGTCTTCTTCAATCTCTTTCATAAGTTTTCTATAGTTTTCATCATATATGTCTTTTACATCCTTGGTTAGATTTACTCCTAGGTATTTGATGGTTTTTTTGTGTAATCGTGAATGGGATCAGTTTCTTGATTTCTCTTTCGGCTGCTTCATTTTTGGTGTATAGGAATGCAACTGATTTCTGTACATTGATTTTGTTTCCTGCAACTTTACTGATTTCATTAATCAGTTATAGAAGGCTTCTGATGGAGTCAATTGGGTTTTCCATGTAGAGTATCATGTCATCTGCGAAAAGTGAAAGTTTGACTTCTCCCCTGCCAATTCTGATGCCTTTTATTTCCTTGTGTTGTCTGATTGCTGATGCTAGGACTTCCAGCACTATGTTAAACAGCAGCAGTGAGAGTGGACACCCCTGTCGTGTTCCTCATCTCAGGGGGAAAGCTCTCAGTTTTTCCCCATTGAGGATAATATTGGCTGTGGGCTTTTCATAAACTGCTTTTATAATGTTTAGGTAAGTTCCTTCTATTCCGACTTTCTCAAGGGTTTTTATTAAGAAAGGGTGCTGTATTTTGTCAAAAAAAAAGATAATTTTGTTATCATTTCCAGAGTTAGAGTTGCCAGTCAGGTAATTGGAGCTAGAAATGGACCCACAAACAGCATGTTTGGAAGAATTTGGGAATATAATCAGTGCAGGGCTGGGGATGCCAGAGAAGGATAGATGTTTGGTGTGCCTGTCACTAGTGCTGTACAATGCTGGGGACACTGCAACTCAATAGATGTGAGGTTTGTTGACAGATTTCCAGGTAACCCTTGTCCCCTGCTGACCCTTCAAACTTGTCAGCACAGATTACAGTAAATGTCTCAGGTCACATTTGACTTGGCCCCCAATGGGTCTAGACCATGCTAAGTGCTTATGTTTCAGTAAAATGTAACCCAACCATTTCTGGTGCATTGTCCTGAAATGCTTCTTAAATTTGTTGTCCAAAAGGTGAGATGGTGCCCAAGGGCCCCTAAAAATAAATGGATTCAGGTTCTATTTTCTTTCTTATAAAGAGGCAAGTCACATTCGCTAGCAGATACCTGTGGCTCATCTCAAAAAAGGAATTTTCATGCTCTAGGCTGAAGCAAATGAAATGAGTTACAAACCTGTAAGCCTTTTCCTAAGCTTTCTTGCATCTGGATGGAAAAGCACAAGATCATTTTTTTAATAGGTGCTCAGAGCCAAATTGTGGGGTTCCTCAAAGTTATGAGTTATTTCTGTTTTTGGTTCTGAATGTGATCTGAGCTTATAATCACCATGGTGTTGCCCACTCAAGGGAAATCCATAAGACAATTTCAACAGTGGCCCTCAGAATCCTGTAACATGGCGGTCCTATCTGAGCAAAGTGTTGGATTTCTTAACTGAGCCAGAGTGTGAACTGGCCCTTGGAGGAGTGGAAACACTCTCCCCAACCAGAAATTTATAATGTCTGCAGTTGGGAAATCATAGAGAGAACATGACTGAGATTTTGCTGGATGGGAGTTGAAGCTTTTCTAAATCACTAGAATGTCTGTCCAAATAATTTCATGGAAAAAAGCAACATATAGGGTTTGCAGGGTTACTAAAACTCATGACACTGCTTGTGACTCAGTAACACAGTGTAGTGTGAGTATTTGGAGTTCTTTTCTAGGCCCATGATCTCAAATAAGGTACCTAACTTTTGGAGCCCTGTTGCCTCGTCTGTGAATTAGGATAATAGTCCTCATTGTTATGTGGATTTAGTGGGCTCATTATAGGCAAAGCATTTGCAATTCTCTGCTTTGTGCTGGAGACTGCATGTTCTTTAATTCTTGCATGCTTAGGGACATAGAGTAGGCATTTCTTTCTTCTTTTGGAAATCACCCAAAGCAACAGAGAACAAGAAAAACCAAAAGTAATCCTAAACATCACAGCCTGTTTCTGTCTTTGAATCAGCCATTTTGCTCCTGCCCCAAGGCTTTGGCACCTGCTGTTTCTTCTCTCTGTGTTACACTCCTTACAGTTATTTGTGTCCTTGGCCCTTTTTCATCTGTCATGTTTTACTTCACAAAGATATTGTCCCTCACCATGCTACCTATAGGGGCAGGCCCATCACAGCATCCTGTCTGGGGTTCTTCAGAGCCTTCATCAATATGAAAAACTTTTTTTTAACTTATTTACTTTAGAACAGTGCCAGACTCATAGTGAGCACTGTGTAAATACCTGCTATTATCATTGCATCTCCATAGGTGCTAGAGGGAATGGTGCAGAGAATGCTCCCTCCATGGATGATATATCTTGTTTGAATGACTCATGTCAGATACTTTCAAGTTCATCCTCTTGGTAGGGCATCAGGGGCGTTCTTTTCTTTGTCCTGGTGAACTGTAATAGATTTTACATCCATTTTGCTTTCTATGTATGGTATAGTTGAGGCATATGTATATATTTTGATACAGGTTCAGACACTAATGAGGTCAGGGTAAACACACACACACAGAGGACTTGGAGAGGGAATGCGTGGGTCCCACATACAAGCTTTGAAAAGTCTCAGGAAAATGCTATCCCCTCCCCACTGTACCCCTGACTTCTGCTCTGAGGGGTTTCCCAGGGCACCCAGATTGAAAACCCAGCAACTTCATACTGGCACCTCTCACAGTCCTATCTCCTGGCTCTGAGTCTCACTTGTGAAAGAAAGTTAAGATGGTTGGTGTAAAAACCAAGTCCTTATGATCTCAGGAACAACCTGACCTCAATGGGATCCGTGCACCCTCCTCTTCTTGGCAGGCTTAGAAGCCCTTGGATATGGCAGTGACTGGGTTTGCTAACAAAGATCGAGGGTCACCCTGGATGCCTTGGCTTGCTCACCCTTGTGTTGTTTTTGCCATTCTTAAATACCACCTGTTGTGTGCAGGCATGAGTTGTCCATGTAACTAACACTCTTTCATTTGTTTTACAGTTAGCAAACTGTGGCTCAGAGAGGTTAATTAGCCAGCCCATGATCACACACCTTATACACACTGTGATGTGAAATAGGTTCATCTGCTCCAGTCTTATATTCTTTGCCTCTTTGCTAATATTTCCAAGTTAATAGATACAAAGCACATGAAACACAGTGAGTTGGTGAGGTTCTGTAGAGAAGGCTTGAAATCATGTCCTGTCACTTTCCAATCATGTAATTGCAGATGATCACTTTACTCTTTGGCAGTCTTTGGTTTATTACCTGTAAAATGGAGGAATGACGCCTTCTTCAGTTGCCCAAGAAATGTTGGTCAGGTCAGTTGGGAAGGAGACAGATGTGCTCTGAAAACAGCTAAACATCATATAAATATTGATTATCATTATCCTTAGTGGGAATGAAACGTACCAGATTAAGGAAATTATTAGGAAACATTTTAAAATGATGTGTTCTTCCATGAGATAAAAATCTGTTTCACAAACACATATTATTCAAATGGGGCTCCCTGGAATTATGCCTTTCTCTTTGGCAGCATTTCCCACATCCACGGGCAGTGCTGAGGTAGGAAATGCGGCTGACACTGCCCAGGGGTGTCTCCACACCTCAGAACAGAGCTCCTAAAGCACCAGCCAGTCTGGATTACAGCCTCTTCACTCAAGGAATAAGGAAACAAGGAATTTGTATTTGAGAGCCTACTTCCAAAAGATCTGAGACATAATAACACTGTTGATGTGGAAACAGAGGCTATTTTCCCAACTAGAAGGAAGGAGAAAGAAATATATGAAAAACCTAAGCCCTATGCAGCAACTACATCTGACACTGCATTTTCCTGTGAGCATCTTTGCAGTAAGGGCCAAAGTCAAAACATGATGCTTCTTCCTAACCTGCTTTCTGGCTATACATGCCCAAGGGTATTGTAGGAGGAGAGGGAGTCCCTAGTAGGGATATTCCTAAAGGGTCCCATGCCGGGGATGAGGACAAGATTATGGACTTAACATCAGTAGAAGTTTTACTGATGGGACAAAAATAAAGTTATGTGCCATTGTGTTATTTAACCCCCTGAAAAAAGCCAAAGCCATGATATAAAAATCTGACCTGGCTAATGAAGTCCAGGTAGGAAGCTCTTAGGTAAAGTCACTTGGTTCCATGTTTCCACCTGCCCTCTGCAAATGTCCCTAGGAAGTCCCAGAGTTCATCTTAAACTCACCATTTGTAAAAAGAAGCCAACTTGGCTTAGGGAGAGAGCTCAGTCCCCAAGTCTGCGTCAAAGGGGTCTATCCTGCCTCCCATGGCCCAGCTGAGAAGTAGGGCCAGTGATCACCTTTCTTGTGTCCTCACACTCCACCAATCATCCCGAGAACTGTGTGCACGCTTCACCTACACCCTGCTTCCATGTCTACCTGGGTATGGCTTTTGCTATGATCATGGTGTCTTAATAGTTTCCCTCATTCTCTCACCCCATTTCTGGGCTTCCCCAAATATGGCCAGCAGAGCTGTCCAGGAAGACCCTGTTTGAGGCACACCCTCTTCTGCTCAGTAACCTCAATGGCTCCCTGCTGCTTACTCAGTCAAGGCCATTCCTTGGCATGTCATGTCCCACTGGTGCAGGTGTGCCAGCCTGGCACATTGATGTACAAAGCCTCAAAAGAGCTGAAGGTGACCCAGGTAACAAAGCTCCACTGTCCTGGGGTGTGGGTGGCCATTGAATTGAAGGCATCTGCCCATGAGATTGCCTGGAATGGGGACTTCAACCAGCTCAGGCAATGGGGCCAATACATCCAGGTTTTACAGCCAGCACCACCACCTCACTCAGAGGGCAGGCCAGAGGTAGCAGAAGAAATGCAGAGGGAATGGGAGATGCAATGCCAGGCAGGTACTGGAGGGGTTCCATTCTGCCCTTATCATAAGGAAGCCTGTCTGAACCTCCCTTCTCACAACCAGGGTAATCCAAGACCCTAATGGAACCAATTCTTGAAACTTCTGATTCTTCTGGTTGGGACTGCTGGCTCCAGCCTGCTGGCAAATGCGAGTGGAGTGTCTTCACCTAGAACCTAGGGCCAGGTGTTCTGAGTGATGGCTGTGCTGGGGATCTGACCTGAACCCCCCTCCCTGCAGACACATGCAATTTCTGTGACATGGGCAATTCCTGCATGTCTCTGGACTTTCCTTTATTAGTAAAACAAGAATAACACAACCTCCCCTGAGGGTGGTTGGGAAGACTGATGAAAGACAATGAGAGGGAAGTGGGTGGCATGTGTTCATGGAATCCTTGCCAAAGAACTGCAGTTCCAAACAGTAAAACAAAATGTGTGCTGTCCCCAAATGCCACTCCAGGTAACCCCTGAGCACCTGGCTTACATCTTCCTGGTGCTCACACTGTGGTCAGCTTGGTGGCATGGGAGGGCAATCAGAGGAGTTGTTTGCACAGGGATTGGATTCTTCATGTTGACTATTATTTGGATATTGTATCTACCCAGCTCATGAACTGTACTCCATTTTTTCTCATTTCAGCGTCCTGGCATCTATGCTGACAATTTCCAGTGTTTCATGAAGGCTGCATTCAGACTAGAAAGATGCCTTGATTAGCTCCATGTTCTAGGTGAAATTGCCTATCTGACTTTTTGGACTGATGGAGGTGTCTAGACCTTTGAACAATATCCATTGTTCCCCCTTCATGCTTTGGATGCTCAAAGAGAGTCTGGAAGGAGGGAGGGTAAATAATTAGAGGGTAAAATAGAAGGGCCACAGTGGACACTCCATATATTAGACAGAGCAGCCACGAGTGCAGGCTTGTTGTTACTGAAATAAGCACATTCTGAAAAATGCACATTGTTTTTATCTTAAGTGTGTGAGTTCCTTGGTAATTAGAATTTGTTTCAAGGTAATTTATTCGAATTTCCCATCAGTGGGAAATGCACTAACTTAGTTGGAAACTTTAGGTTTCCAAGAAAAAAAATCCTCTAAATAACTCCCTTAGACTTAGATAATTATAATTTAAGGAGTTCCTTCTGGAGGGACTTTGGCAATACTTGTGCCTTTGGGAACAGGAAGAGAAGGAGGGCAAGGCAGACAGGAAACAGGGCTGCCTGCTCCTCACAGATTCCTCTTTGCACTCCTGGCTTGGTGCCATGATCTCCCTCCCTAGGCTGGCTCCAGTTCCACAGACTGAGGGACTGGCTTGGAAATAAGGGTCCCCTTTTGTGGGTTTACTGGGGAGGGTATGCAAATGCAGGTTTCCTGGGCTTCTACAGGAGATGTTAACATTGAACGCATATTTTTGGATGGGAAGAAGGCTGTTAAGATCAGTGAATGCATGGCTTCTCCTGCCACCCACAACATAGGCGTTGTGGGGAGTCCACTGAGGCTCATGTCTGCATGGATGGCCTCTGGGGTGAGGGCCAGATGGGACAGGTCTTGATAGTGACAGCTGTCATAGGGTGGCTGCTGATGAAGGATTTTACACAAAGGAGCAGCAGGATCCCACAGGAGGTAACAGGGAATAGAAATGGGTGATCCTGACCTGAAGATTCCCAGAACTTCAGGCCATAAGGCAGCTATGGTGATGCCTCACCATCAGGTCCTAGGGCGCAGTCCTTATGTCTCCACTTACAGTGAGGGAGCAGAAACAGAAGCCATCATGTAGGCACAGAAGAGCACTGGTGTTGGTATTAACACTGAAGTTGTGGATAACAGGCTGTTGTCACTACTTAGGTCACATTTAATGTGTCTCTGCTTTTCTCCAGATGCCCACTCTTGGAGCAACATTCTCAAGAGAGTGAGGCACTCATCCAGGGTCCCTGGGCAGATGACTGACAGGGACAGGTTTGGGCACAGATCTGGCTGAGGATCTCTTCTTTGCCCCCATGAACAGTTGGGTGGAACTTGCAGATACTACAGGTGTAGAAGCAGGGAAGCCAGGGCTCCAATCATTTGGGATATTGGAGTCTTCAGTGTGAAGACGTCCTATACCCTATGATCCCCTGGGGCAGCAGGGACCCATCCCAAAGTTTAGAATTATATGCCTTACATCCCATTCTCCCAAATGTGAATCAGGACTGAAAAGCTAATAAGGGTTGAGCCTGTTGGGGGTCAAACTATCCACGCTATGAACAAAGGTTAAGTCAAGTCCATGGTGCCACCTCTTACTAAGTGCCCATCCATCCAGCTAAAAGATTAAAGCCCAGATGAAACTTTCCTTTGAAATCTGCATAACCAACCCATTGTTTGGATACACAATTCTATCTTTCACAGTGATGGGGACTCAAGTTTCTGTTTTAGGGTTTTGTAGTACCAGTATTGTGGCCAAGGCTATAATTCAAGATAATGATCCAGTGGTCAGTAAAGCAGATTGAAGCCTTTGCCTGAGTACCTGGAAAAAGCCTCTCTATCCCCAAGTGCTCTATCTCTAGGGTCCCAAGGAGGTGGGTATGGACTGAACTTCCTTTCTGGGAAAGTATGAGACAGAAGTATTCCAAAAACACTTGCCAGTATGCAGGTCTCCTGGTCTAGGGTGAGTGCAAACCTGGTGGCCCTAAGACCTAGAGGAAGCCCCCTCAGGCTCACTGGCCTCAGTGATGACAGGCCAGAAGCCAGTTGTTATGAATATCCATTCTTACACAAGAATAAAACCCTACTCTTTAGTCCTGATTTTGGAATATGACCTAGGCTAAAGATGATGTTTCTCTGCCCGCTTTATGGCTGTGTTCAGTCTATGGGATTAATTCAATACCATTGGATGAAAGTTAAAGTGTCATATGATGGCTTCCAGGTGCCTCGCTTAGAAGACAGCTGACTTTCAACCTTTGTCTATTCCTCTTTTCTGGTGGATAGAATGCAGATGAGCTGGAAGGAGCTGGAGCAGCTGTCTTGGATCAGAGGCCATGTACAGAGGAGAAATGAGAGAAGGGTCTGAGTCTCTTAATCTTCCTTGGACATGGCTTCTCTCTGTCGCTAGTGCTGCCACTCACCATGTTCATTTATTCTCAGGTTCCATGAGGAGTTTTCTCCAGAAACTCCTCATCTATGGCTACCTCCAATCCAGATGAGAGAGTCTGCCCCTGAGAATTCAAATCCAACTCCAGAGTGAGTCTCAATGTTCTTGTGTGGCCCAAGTTGTATTGCAGGTCTGTCCTTGAACAATTCACTATAAAGTGTTAAAAACTTTGCAAGCTGTGCTTATTCATATGAAGACAATTCAGGGTGGTTGGTAAATGCAATTTCATTTCTTTAAATAGTTTATTGTCAAGTTGGTTTCTGTATAACACCTAGTGCTCTTCCCCACAAGTGCCCTCCTCCATGACCATCACCCTCCTTCCTGATTTCCCCTCCCCCCTTAAGTCCTCAGTTTGTTTTCAGAATTCAAGAGTCTCTCGGGGTGCCTGGGTGGCTCAGTTGGTTGGGTGGCCGACTTCGGCACAGGTCATGGTCTCATGGTTTGTGGGTTGGAGCCTCGCATCAGGCTCTGTGCTGACAGCTCAGAGCCCAGAGCCTGCTTCTGATTCTGTGTCTCCTTTTCTCTCTGACCATCGCCCACTCACACTCTGTATTTCTCTCTCTCAAAAATAAATAAAAACATTAAAAAAAAGAGTCTTTCATGATTTGCCTTTCTCCCTCTTCTTAACTCCCCCCCTCTTCCCCTCCCCATGGTCCTCTGTTAAGTTTTTCCTGTTAGACCTATGTGAAAACATATGGTATCTGTCCTTCTCCACCTGACTTATTTCGCTTAGCATGACACCCTCGAGGTCCATCCACATTACTATGAATGGCCAGATTTCATTCTTTCTCATTGCCATGTAGTATTGCATTGTATATAGAAACCACATCTTCTTGATCCATTTATCAGTTGATGGACATTTAGGCTCTTTCTATGATTTGGTTATTGTTGAAAGTGCTGCTATGAACATTGGGGTACATGTGCCCTTATGCATCAGCACTTCTGTATTACTCGGCTAAATTCCTAGCAGTGCTATTGCTGGCTCATGGGGGAGTTCAACTGATATATCTGAGGAATATCCACACTGTTTTGCAGAGCAGCTGTACATGTTTACACTCCTACCAACAGTGTAGAAGGGTGCCTGTTTCTGCACATCCTCACCAGCATCTATACTCTCCTGATTTGTTCATTTTAGCCACCCTGACAAGCCTGAGGTGGTATCTCACTGTGTGTTTTTTTAAATAGTTTATTGTCAAATTGGTTTCCATATAACACCCAGTGCTCTTCCCCACAAGTGCCCTCCTCCATAACCACCACCTCTTTCCCCCTCTCCCTTCAACCCTCGGTTCGTTTTCAGTATTCAATAGTCTCAGGTTTTGCATCCCTCTCCTTCCCCAACTCTCTTCTTCCCTTCCCCTTCTCATGGTCCTCCATTAGGTTTCTCCTGTTCTGCTGTTAGACCTATGAGTGCAAACATATGGTTTCTGTCCTTCTCCACCTGACTTATTTCGCTTAGCAAGACACCCTCGAGGTCCATCCACTTTGCTACAAATGGCCAGATTTCATTCTTTCTCATTGTCATGTAATACTCCATTGTATATATATACACCAGGTCTTCTTAATCCATTCATCAGGTGATGGACATTTAGGCTCTTTCCATGATTTTGCTATTGTTGACAGTGCTGCTATGAACATTGGGGTACATGTGCCCCTAGGCAGCAGCACTTCTGTATCTCTTGGGTAAATCCCTAGCAGTGCTATTGCTGAGTCATAGGGGAGTTCTATGGATAGTTTCTCCCAGCACCACCTGCTAAAGAGGCAGTATTTTTTCCATCGGATACTCTTTCCTGCTTTGTCAAAAATTAATTGGCCATACATTTGTGGGCCCAGTTCTGGGTTCTCTATTCTATTCCATTGGTCTATGTGCCTATTCTTGTGCCAATACCATACTGTCTTGATGGAGACAGCTTTGTAGTAGAGGCTAAAGTCTGGGATTGTGATGCCTCCCCTGTTAGTTTTCTTCTTCAATATTACTTTGGCTATCCGGGGTCTTTTGTGGTTCCATAGAAATTTTAGGATAGTTTGTTCTGGCTTTGCAAAGAATGCTGGTGCAATTTTGATTGGGATTGCATTGAATTTGTAGATTGCTTTGGGTAATAATAACATTTTGACAATGTTTATTCTTCCAATCCATGAGCATGGATTGTTTTTCCATTTCTTTGTGTTTTCTTCCATTTATTTCATAAATTTTCTATAATTTTCATCGTACAGGTCTTTTACATCTTTGGTTAGGTTTATTCCTAGCTATTTCATAGTTTTTCGTGCAATTGTGAATGGGATCAGTTTCTTGATTTCTCTTTCTGTTGCTCCATTATAGGTGTGTAAAATGCAGCTGATTTCCGTATGTTGATTTTGTATCCTGTGACTTTCCTGAATTCATGGTTCAGTTCTAGTAGGCTTCTGGTGAAGTTGGTCAGGTTTTCCATGTAGCCTATCATGTCATCTGCAAAAAGTGAAAGCTTGACTTCTTCTTTGCGAATTCTGATGGCTTTTATTTCCTTTTGTTGTCTGATTGCTGATGGTAGGACTTCCAGCACTATGTTAAATAAGAGTGGTGAGAGTAAACATCCTTGTCATGTTCTTGATCTCAGGGGAAAATCTCTCAGTTTTTCCCCATTGAGGATGATATTAGAAGTGGGATTTTCATAACTGGTTTTTATGATGTTTAAGTAAGTTCTTTATATCCCGAATCTTGAGGGTTTTTATTAAGAAAGGGTGCTGTATTTTGCCAAATGCCTTTTCTGCATCTCTCGACATGGTCATCTGATTTTTATCTTTTCTCTTGTTAACGTGATGTATTGTATCACATTCATGGACTTGTAAATAGTGAACCAGCCCTATAACCCAGGAATGAATCCCACTTGATCATGGTGGATAATTCTTTTTATGTGCTGTTGAATTTGATTTGCTAGTATCTTGTTGAGTATTTTTGCATCTGTATTCATTAAGGACATTGGCCTGTAGTTCTCTTTATTTGTTGAGTCTCTGTCTGATTTGGAAATCAAAGTGATGCTGGCTTGTATAATGAGTCCAGAAGTATCCCTTCTATTTCTATGTTTTGGAATAGCTTGAAAAGTATAGGTATTAACTCTGCTTTCAATGTCTGGTAAAATTCCCCAAGGAAGCAATATGGCCCCGGGCTCTTATTCGTTGGGAGATTTTTGATAACGGATTCGATTTCTTCACTGGTTATGGGTCTGTTCAGATTTTCTCTCTTTCCATTTGAATATCGGGAGTGCATGTGTGTTTAGGAATTTGTCCAATTCTTCTAGGTTGTCCAGTTTGTTGACATATAATTTTTCATAGTATTCCCTGATGATTATATTTCTGAGGGATTGGTTGTAATAGATCCATTTTATTCATGATTTTGACTATTTGGGAGTTCTCTCTCTCTCTCTCTCTCTCTCTCTCTCTCGGAGCCTGGCTAGAGGTTTTTAAATTTTGTTTACTTTTTCAGAAAACCAACTATTGTTTTTATTGCTCTGTTTAACTGTTTTTGTTTTTGTTTTTGTTTTTTTGGATTCTGTATTGTTTATTTCTGCCCCGATCTTTATTATTTCTCTTCTTCTGCTGGGTTTGTGTGCTCTTGCTGGTCCTCTTCCAATTGCTTTACATGCTGTGATAATTTTGAATTTGTCCTTTTTCTAGTTTCTTGAAATAGGCCTGGGTTGCAATATACTTTCCTTTTAGGACTGCTTTTGCTGCATTCAAGAGTTTGGATTGTTTTATTTTCATTTTCATTTGTTTCCATATATTTTTATATTTTTTCACTAATTGCCTGATTGGCCCAATTATTCTTCAGTAGGGTGGTTTTTAACCTCCATGTATTTGGAGGTTTTTCCAGACTTTTCTGTGATTCATTTCAAGTTTCATGGCATTGTGATCTGACAGTGTGCATGGTATGATCTCATTTCATTTATATTTATGGAGGGCTGTTTATGACCCAGTATGTGATCTATCTTGGAGAATGTGCCATATGCACTTGAGAAGAAAGTGAATTCCCTAGCCTCAGGATGTAGAGTTCTAAATATATCTGTCAAATCCATCAGTTTCAATGTGTCATTCAGGTCCATTGTTTCTTTAGTGATTTACTGTCTGGTTGATCTATCCATTGCTGGATATGTTTAATATCCATTAAGTGGAATATTAAACCCTTGCATTTAGCACATTCTCATCAGTAAGATTGTGTCTGTTTGTGATTAATAGTTTTATGTATTTGGGTGCTCCTGAATTCGGTGCATAGATGTTTATAATTGTTAACTCTTCCTGACAGAGAGACCCTGTAATTATTATATAGTGTCCTTCTTCATCTTTTATTACTGTTTTTACTTTAAAGTCCAGTTTGTCCCATATATGTACAGCTACTCCAGCTTTCTTTTGACTTCCTGTCACATGATAGATATTTCCCCATCCTTTTCCTTTCAATCTGAAGGTGCTTTCAGGTATAAAATGAGTCTCTTGTAGACAGCAAATAGATGGATTCTGGTTTTTTTTTAATCCATTCTGCTACTCTCATCGTTTGATTGGAGCATTCAGATCATTTACATTCAGTGTTATTATTGAAAAATATGGGTTTAGATTTATTGTGTTCTATGTAGAGCTCATGCTTGTAGTTGTGTCTTTGGTACCTTGTATTTCTTGCAACATTTCCCTCATAGAGTCTTTCTTAGGATTTCTTGTAGGGCAGGTTTGGTGGTCATGAATTCTCTCAATTTTTGTTTATTTGAGAACACCATTATCTCTCCTTCTATTTTGAATGACAGGCTTGCTGGATAAAGGATTCTTGGCTGCATGTTTTTTCTGTTCATCACATTGAAGATTTCTTGCCATTCCTTTCTGGCCTGCCAAGTTTTATTAGATAGGTCTCTAACCACTCTGATAGGTTTCCTGTTGTATGTTAGGGCCCTTTTATCCTTAGATGCTTTCAGAATCCTCTTTGTATCTTTATATTTTGCCAGTTTCTCTATGATATGTTGTGTCGAAGGTCAATTCAAGTTATATCTGAGGGGAGTTCTCTGTGCATCTTGGATTTCAATGTCTATTTCCTTTCCCTGGTTGAGGAAGTTCTTGGCTATAATTTTATCAAGCACCCCTTCAAGACCTTTTTCTCTTTTTTCTTCTTCAGGAATTCCTGTGACATGGATATTGTTCTGTTTGATTGTATCACTAGGTCTCAAATTCTCCTTTTGTGCTCCTGGATCAATTTCTCTCTCTTTTTCTCAGCCTCTTTTTTTTTTTCTATCACTTTGTCTTCTAATTTACCTATTCTCCTCTCTGCCTCCTCAATCCATGCAGTGGCCATGTCCATTTTATAATGCAACTTATTTATAGTCTTTTTTTTTTAACTCATTACAGGTCTTTTGAAGGTATCTAGCCTTTGCATCAACAGCTCCTCCGATGACTTCCATGCTTTTTTCAAGCCCAGTGATTAATTTTATGACAATTGTTCTAAGTTCTTGCTCACTGATGTTGCTTGTATCTGTTTTGAGGAGTTCTGTGTTGTCACTTCTTCCTGGAATTTCTTGAGAGGAGAGTTCTTCTGTGCCATCATTTTGGCTAGCTTTCTGTCTCTTGTTAGTGTTTAATGCTTGTTACGCACTCTGCACCTGTTAGCATTGCTCTATTAAAAGAAGCTAATTGACTATCCAGGGCCTGTCTGTTTAGGAAGTGTTATTTTAATGGTGTCTCTCAGTTTCTTTCATTGTGCCTTTGGTTATTTTATTTCCCTACTCATTAATATTTGGGACTCTCCACCATGTGTACTTTGGCTTGTTTCTTGAGGTAGCTCTGAAAAGGAAAATTGACAGACAAACACACAGGGAGCAAAATCACGCAAACACACAGACAAATCAAACATAAAAGGAAACCAAAAGGGGAAAGAAAAAAAGAAAACGATAGAAAAGAAAAGGATAGAAAAGAAAGAAAAAGAAAAGAATAGAAAAAAAAGGGGGGGGGGACAAAAGCAACAAAAGACAAAGGACATTCTAAAAACATAAAACCTTCAGAGAGGAGAGATAAGAATGAGGTAAGGGAAAATAGATCTTATCAGCAAAACCTGATCTAATCATGACAGTGCATCAATATAGGTATTTCCTGGGCTGGGGATCAGGGGAGGAGAAAAGGAAAAATAAAAGAGAAAAAAAAGCAGCTTTCCAGTGCAGAAGAGCGTGGTTTGGTGTAGGTTGGTCTCACCTCCACTGCAGGTCTCACTGGCTGCTGCCTGAGGTCCCGCATTTACGGTTGTTGGGGAGAAGAATGGCAGTGCCCCAATCTTTTCTCCAACCAAGCGTTGCAAGCCACTCTTTTGTGTCTAATCTCCTTGTGCTGTGGGAGGGTCAAGGTGTATTTTCCATGCACTGCCTTGTGGCCAAATCCTAGTCTATGAACTTTGATGCTACCTCTCAAGATGAGATGTACTCCTGCAGGCAGGCAGCTTCCTAGCTGGGATTGAGTAGGGGGAGTCTGGGAGCAGTTTTCTCCTGGCTCCGCCTGGAATCAGCATGCCAAGCCCAAGGAAAGCACAACCGCTAAAGGGTATGGTTTTCTCTTTCTCTGCCCAGTGGTTATAGATGGGATGCTAGGATCTCTCTCCATTCTGCACTGGGGATTTTCTCTTCTGTTCTTTAGAGACAGCTCTATGAGTGTTTTCAGCCTCTCTTTCTCTTCCCCTCATCTCTCTGTGGCTCTGAGCACTCTTCACGGCTCTTGCCTGGGGTTGGGGGCTCCCTCCCCTCTGAGTCTCCAGGTCCTGGCCAGTTTTTATTTCTCCAGTTTGCACTCTCTGAGTCACCTATGAGGCTGTCTTCTTTGGGGACTCTGTGTGTTTTCCTCCACTCTTGCAGATCAGAGTATTGTGGCTTCAGTCCTTCTTAGGCAGGTGAAAATTACAGAGCTCTCTACTTGCCCTGGCAAATGCAATTTCTATTTATATCTTTTAAGTCACAGCTGGTGACTCATCATTTTCTTCCTTTGATGTAAGGGATTTGAGGTCCAGGGGAAGTAGGTAGGCTGCTATAGGATGTGTGTGTATAGGGCACATATTACTTTTCTGGCATCCAGGCCCGTTTTTACTTCAGAGAAACTTGGAGTGGCCAAAGTGGCCAGGGACCCCGACTCCCTACTCCTGACATGTGATGCTTCAAGTGTGGGTCTGTGGCCAGGGCCTGTCTGATGCAGGGCTCATCTTGGTGGTAGCAGCTGGCAGTGGTGGCAGTGGGGCCCCAACAAGACCACTCTGTGTAACTTGCACTCCTGTAACCCCATGTCTCTGCACTGATCTGAGTCCGTTTCTCCAGCCTCTTCAGCACCTTCCAAAACCCCTCCTCTTCTCTGCTTCCATCAGCAGAGTCTGTTTCTGGGGTTGGTAACCAAGGACCCAATTCACCTGGCTGTTGCAGACAAACATCTTGATAGTGGTAGAGACTGGACCTCGAATCCTGCCCTAGCACAGAGGCTCAGAGCTGGCGCTCAGTGAGCCCCAGAGAGACAGGACTAGGTGGGCCTCCCATTAGCAGGTTTTTTTGACTTGAGTTGGCAGTGCTGATCCAAACATGGGAGAAGCCTAACAATGAGTCTAGGGCTGTTGCTGGCCCCCATGGGTGGGTGGGGAACTGGCACACTTAGCTGTGGAATCTCAGGGAAGCCTTTGCAGGATGGTTCCCTGGCCCTGCAAATCAGGAAATGTCAAGATGGGGAGCAAAGTGAGGCTGGAGTCAGGGAACTACAACCCCCAGTGTACACATGGAGCTTTGAGGTATCTTGGGGCAGCTTATTGAATAGCTGTTTTCCCTGATGATTTCTTCTAATTCTGTTCAAGAAGACCGCATTACAGCCAAACCTTATGACCAAGTTTATAGAAAATATAGGCCTAAGGGATGGATATGGTTTTCCGCATGATGGGTGGGGGTGCCTGAGATTGAAACAAAACCTGGGTCTGTGTGCTTGTCTATGTGCATGTGTTATGTGTGCACATGTATGTACACATGTGTGGTTGTATTTTCCTGTATCTGTGTATGATGCACAGGTAGCTCAGTACCCTTAGTTCCTTCTGGTTTACATGACAGGGTCTGGGGTGGGGAGGGCCAAGGCTGGACTGAGAGGAGAAGATTGTGTTGATGCATGAGCAGACTGGTGTTAGGGAGCTGCCTTCTGGAAGCCCATTCTTCCCCTCCCAGGGCTTGGCTGCCTGGGAGATGGAGGTGACATGTGGCTGAGAAAGGGGTTATATGACTGTCTCCCTCCGACTGGGAATTCCCACAAGCCATGTGATTTTAGTAATTTTCCCAAAAGCTGACGCCTGGGGGAGCTCTGCTGGTCTCTTCCATAAGTAGCACCAGATATTTAGAACAAGATCCAAAGTGGGTGATGGGTAAGGAGTATTGTCTTAATCACCACTCTTATTCTTTGTCATCAACAGAGTCTATAGTTCTGGCTTGGTTGATGGTGGAGCAGGAAAGGCACAGATGGGGAACTTTCCTGGGAGAGCAAAATTAGATGAGGTTCTTTCCAGAAAGGCCCAGAATAACTTGGGGACACCAGAAGGCTGAGCTGTTGCACTAAGAAAACATTCGTGCTGCTTTCAGACACACATGAGCTCCCAGCTCCTTCAAGTAATTCCCAGAGCTGCAGTCCTCTGGAATCACCTGGGGGAACTTATAGAACCCATCCCAGAGACTGGTTTCTATGGCTTGAGTGTGACAATGGGTAATGGGATTTTCAAAGCGCTTGTGGGATTCTAAGGGGTGACCAAACTGGGAGCCAGTTGTTGGCTGTTTGCCTTCCTCAGGCCTGGTGTGGAGTTCCACACCTTGGCCTCCTGTTAGAGTCAGCTGGGTTGTCCTCCAGGAAGTTCTTGCTGGCCCAGATCATAAGTTCTTACTCAACATGTCTTACATGGGGCCTGGGCACTAGTGTTTAACCCCTCAAAAAACAAATAATCCAACAAAGACATGGGAAGAATACATGAACAGACACTTTTCCAAAGAATACATTGAGATGGCCAACAGAAACATGAAAATATGCTCAATGTCACTCATCATCAGGGAAATACAGATCAAAGCCACAATGAGATACCACCTCACACCAGTCAGAGTGGGCAAAATGAACAAATCAGGAAACTACAGATGCTGGCAAGGATGTGGAAAAATGGGAACCCTCTTGCACTGTTAGTGGGAATGCAAACTGGAGCAGCCATTCTGGAAAACAGTGTGGAGGTTCCTCAAAAAAATAAAAATAGAATGACCCTATGACCTAGCAATAGCACTACTAGGAATTTACCCAAGGGTTACCGGAGTGCTGATTCACAGGGACACATGAACCCCATTGTTGATAGCAACACTTTCAACAGTAGCCAAATTATGGAAAGGACCTAAATGTCCATCAAATGATGATTGGATAAAGAAGATGTGGTTTATATATACAATGGAGTATTACATGGCAATGAGAAAGAATGAAATTATGCCATTTGCAGCAATGTGAGTAGAAGTGGAAGGTATTATGCTAAGTGAAATAAGTCAGGCAGAGAAGGACAAATATCATAGGTTTTCACTCATATGTGGATCTTGAGAAAATTAACAGAAGTCCATGGGGGAAGGGAAGGGGAAAAAATAGTTACAGAGAGAGAGGGAGGCAAACCATAAGAGACTCTTAAAAACTGAGAACTGAGGGTTGATGGGAGATGGGGTGGGGGAGAGGGGAAAATGGGTGATGGGCATTGAGGAGGGCTCTTGTTGGGATGAGCACTGGGTATACAGGCCAATTTGACAATAAATTATATTAAAAAATAAAATAAAATAAAATAAGTGCTCTGGGCAGTCCTAACCCAAGCCCTGAGGTAAGGTCCCCTGGGTTCTAGGATTTGTGACTCCCTTCATTTTGTAGGCTGATTTGTCTCACAACTGAATGAAAGGAATGTTGTTGATGTCTGGTTGAGGTGGAGGCCAGAGGCTGAGCACTTAGAGATGCTGGAATGAAGTGTAAAGTTTCACCATCAGTAGCACCCTGACCCATGCCTTTTCTTCATATTCGTAATACCCAGTCCAGACTCTGGGCTGTCCTCAGGCCTGGTTTTGGCCAACAGGATGTGACAGACGTGGGATTAAAGAGGCCTGAGTCCTTTTGCTCTCTCTTCGAGCTCAATGTGCTATAAGCAAGATTGAGGGTGGGGGCGCTGCGGTGTAATAATGCCCTGTGGATCAGAGAGCAGTCCCAGCCTGCCAGCAGCGGAGCTCAGACAAGGCTGGAACAACCAGCCAGTTGCCAACCACAGAATAATGAGACAAGGGGAAGAGCCAAGATGGCGGAGAGGAAGGGAGCTCTGTAAACTTCATCTGCCCCATCTATTGAACTGAGAAGGACATTACTCTCATCTGCAAGAGTGGAAGGAGAAAATACAGACTCCATAAAGAAGACAACCTCAAAGATGCCTGAGTGAGTGAGTGCGATCTGGGGAGATTGGAAAACTGGCCAGCCTGAGACTGGCAGGGGAGGTGGGAGCCTCAGCCCAAGACGGGGCAAGTGCATGGAGCCCCTGAGAGACAAAGGGAAGAGACAGAGAAACTGAACACGTTCACAGTACTGTCTCTGGGGAAGAGATAAAGAATGTTTAACCGTGCTCAGAGAGAAACTCTCTCTCCATATATAATTGCTGGGTAGCCCAAATCCTGAACCCGGGTGGCACAAGGGAAAGAACAGCTTCCAGCCCTGCACCATCCCAGCAGGGAGTCAGTGGACATGGCGGTGGCCCCAGGGGCGTGCACTTTGACCTCAGAAGTGGGAGTGGGAGCACTCACCTCATTTCCACGGCACATCTCACCTCCAGCATTGGCCACATGAATCCTGAATCCTGGGTGCCAATAGGGGAAAAAATAGCCCCCACCCTTATGTGATCCCAGCAGGGAGTTGGCAGTGGTGGAGGCTGGAGCTCACGCTTTGGCTGCAGGAGCTCACAGCTCATTTCCAACAGCGCCCCGTGCCTCAGTCACCAGCAGCACTAATCCCATCCAGCAACAAGAGAAACTGCTCCCTCCCCCTAGGTGATCGCTATCCCAACTGGGGACTGGGAGTCCACAGTGTTGTCTGTGAGGGCGTGCACTACACCTCCTGTTGTGCACCTCGCCTCAGGCAGCACACCTCACCTCAGGCAGGGGCAGCACAAATCCTGGCCTGAGCCAAGAGAAACTGATCCTTCCCCCTAAGAAGCCAGCCACCAAAGCAAGTACATCTCATGTGTGGTAGCATAAAAGTACATGGACTAGGACTTTGAACGAAGGCGGGCCTGGAAAATACAACTTGGCTCAGCTGCAGAACAAGAAGATCCAACTCATTAGACTGGCCTACAGTGCTTAGTTCCAGCAGAGCTTGGCATGCCGACATTCTACTATCTGCAGCCATCAAGGCGAAGCCACTGAGAGCAGCACCCTAGACCTACTACACCAAACCATGCCTATCTGCAAGGGGGACCTGCTGCTTTTTTTTCTTTTTTTTCTTTTTTTCCTCTTTTTTTCTATCTTTTTTGTACTCGTTTTTTATTATTATTACCTTTTTTACTTAAAATTTGTTTTAAAATTTTACTCCTTATTTTCCTTTCTCCTTTCTCCCTCTTTTTTTTTCTTTCTTGCAATCCAGATATATTCTCCTGTTTCTCATCCTTATCTGTCCCCTCAACTGGTCATACACTTTTAGACTGTCCATTGTCCTTTATTGTCTCTGACGCCCTTTATTTATTTTTTTCTTCTCTTCCATTCATCTCTTTCCTCTCCATTTTCTTTCGTTTCTTTCCCCCTTTTAATTTGTTTGTTTGATTTGTCTGTGCGTTTGTGTCCTTCTGTTCTTTCTCTGTTTGTCTATTTTCCTTCTTAGGGCTACACCAAGAAGCAAGCCAAAGTGTGCATGATGGCAAGTTCCAAATATTGCTGAGTAGGGAAATAAAATATTCAAAGGCACAACAAGAGAAACTGAGAGACACCATTAAAAGAATATTTCCTGAAACGACAGGCCCTGGACAGTCAATAAGCCTCCTTTAATAGAGCAATATCAACAGGTGCACAGTGCACAATGAGCTTTTTAAGGCTGTCAAGAGACAGAAAACTAGCAAAAATGAAAAAGCGAAGGAACTCTCCCCTGAACAACCTCCAGGAAGAAGTCACAGCCAGAGAACTGCTCAAGGCAGATCTAGACAACATACTTGACCAAGAATTAAGAAAACCTGTAATCGCTGGGGTTGAAAAAAGCATCATAGAAGCAACTGAGACAATGACTAGGCACTTAATAGGTGTGAGAAGTATAAAAAGGCTATAAATGAGGTGAATAATAAAATGGAGGCAGCCACCTCAAGGATTGATGAGGCAGAGAGAAGAATAGGCAAATTAGAAGATATAGTTATAGCAAAAAAGGAAGCTGAAAAAAAAGAGAGAAATTGATCCAGGAGCAGGAAAGGAGAATTCAAGACCTTAGTGGTAGAATCAAATGGAACAACATCCATATCATAGGAATTCCTGAGGAGGAAGACAGAGAGAAAGTTCTTGAAGGGATACTAGACAAAATTATAACTGAGAATTTCCCAAATCTGAAAAAAGAAATAGTCATTCAAATTCAAGAGGCACAAAGAACACCCTTAAGATGTAATTTGAATACAACTTGGCATGATATATCCGAGTGAAACTAGCAAAATATAAAGATAAAGAGAGAATTCTGAAAGCAGCTAGGGATAAAAGGACCATCACATACAAAGGGAACCTATCAGAGTGGTTACAGACCTATCTAATGAAACTTGACAGGCCAGGAAGGAATGGCAGGAAATCTTCAATATGATGAACAGAAAAAACATGCAGCCAAGAATCCTTTATCCAGCAAGCCTGTCATTCAAAATAGAAGGAGAGATAGAAGTGTTCCCAGATAAACAAAAATTGAGAGAATTCATGACCACCAAACCAGCCCTACAGGAAATCCTATGAGGGACTCTATGAGGGAAATGTTGCAAAGAGTACAAGGTGCCAGAGACACCACTATAGACATGAATTCTATGGAGAACACAATGACTCTAAACCCACATTTTTCAATAATAACACTAAATGTCAATGGACTGAATGCTCCAAACAAATGACACAGGGTAGCAGAATGGATACAAAAACAAAATCTATCTATTTGCTGTCTACAGGAGACTCATTTTGGACCGGAGGACACCTTCAGGTTGAAAGTAAAGAGATTGAGAAATATCTACCATGCGACTGGAAACCAAAAGAAAGCTGGAGTACCCATACTTATATCAGACAAACTGGACTTTAAAGTAAAGGCAGTAACAAGAGATGAAGAAAGACATTATATAATAATTACAGGGTATCTCCATCAGGAAGAGCTAACAATTATAAATATCTATGCACCAAATTTGGGAGTGCCCAAATCCATAAAACAATTAATCACAGACAGAAACAATCTTATTGAAAAGAATATACAAATTGCAGGGGATTTTAATACTCCACTGACAGCAATGGATAGATCAACCAGACAGAAAATCACTAAAGAAACAATGGACCTGAATGACACATTGGAACAGATGGAATTAATAGATATATTTAGAACTCTACTTCCTGAAGTTAGGAAATTCACCTGCTTTTTGAGTGCACATGGCACAGTCTCCAAGATAGATCACTGTCAACAGTAGCCAAAACCCGGAAAAAGCCTAAATGTCCATTACCTGATGAGTGGCTCAAGAAGAAGTGGTACATATATACAATGGAGTATTACATGGCAATGAGAACGAATGAAATCTGGCCATTTGTAGGAAAGTGGCTGGACCTTGAGGGTGTCATGCTAAGCAAAATAAGTCAGGCAGAGAAGGACAGAAACCATATGTTTGCACTCATAGGTCTAACAGGGAACAGGAGAAACCTAATGGAGGACCAGAGGGAGGGGAAGAGGGAAAGCGATTTTGGGAGAGGGATGCAAAACTTGAGAGTCTTTTGAACACTGAAAAGGAACTGAGGGTTGAAGGGGAAGGGGGAGGGGGGAAAAGAGGTGGTGGTGGAGGAGGGCACTTGTGGGGAAGAGCACTGGGTGTTGTATGGAAACCAATTTGACAATAAACTATTTAAAACCAAAAAAGAATCATGAGACAGATAACATACAGGCACTTGTTTAAAGATCTTCACTTTGAATGGTTTGGTAGGCAGTGAAGGGGAGAAGCTTGGGGAAGCCTTTGGCTGCCAGCCTCCATTTCACTATATGCAGGTTAGCACAGGTGATTACCCTGTCTCATCTCCTCAAAGGCCAGGCCAGGCCAGCTGATCACAGTCACTTGCTGTTATCCACCACTACCCAGCTGACTTAGTCTCAAATCTTCCTGAAGCAGCTCTGGGGCCAATTGTGCCTATGATGGACTTGGGTCTGCTCTGTGTGAGTCATAAGGTTCTTTGAGGGGCACTCAAATTCTATTTCTTATGGTCATTCTGCAGTCAAACTTGAGCAGGCATGGAGCAGCAGGGAAGAGTCTCTAGGCAAGACCTAATTTTACAATCAATCAGGCAGGTTTTTCCCCAATTCCAATGCTAGCAGATGCTGTATGACACAAATAAGAGCAATAGCTAAGAGGTAGAACACGCCAACTATTGTTTGGCATGGTTGTCTTTCCAGTGAAAACCTAGCCATATATTTGATGTCTGACATTGTCTCTTCAGAAAAATTCTTCAGCCATACTGTTCAAGGTGGTTGTGCTTGTTTTCCAAGTGCCAACAGCCCAGGTGCATCTGAGTGCAGTGGGAGGTGACTAGATGGAGCCAATGATTTTCAATGGCCCATAACATGGTTCTGAATGCTGCAAGGGAAGCTGCTTCTGTTGGAATGCACAGCATTTCCTAAAGGCCTTTCCACCCAGTGGAACTTCAGTGGTCAGCAGCACATGACAATGGAGAGCCTCTTAGTGGAAGGACATGGCGCTTTTGGAGCTGTTGTTTTTCTTTCTCTTGTTGTTGCTTTTACTTTGTGTGCAAAACAGACACTCGATGTGACAAACTCTTGGGAGGTGCACAGGTTGGAGTCTGAGAGAATCAATTTTATATTCCCAAGTGGGTCATGGGAACCATAGAGAGTCTGCTGTTGCTTAAAATATTCTGGAGGCCTGCTGTCCATAGAACCCACCACACATATGGCCATCTGAGGGTCAGCTGCCCTGACCTGAGACTGCCTGGTCTTCCTGGGTTGGGGTGGGCAGCAGTGGGTGGGTTAATGCTCTCAATCAGTGCTAATGGGAGGTGGAGAGGGGATCTTGCGACCTCACCCTTGAGTGAGGCACTGAGGCCTCCCCTCTCCCTCTCCACTCCTTCACCTTCCCTGCTAGGTGTCACATCATGCTTGCCAGGATAGCATCTGGCCTTAGATTATATCAATGGTCAGCTATGAAAAGATCCACACTAAGATAACAGGTTATCTCATTTAAGTGTCAGATTAGACTTGGGGAAATGATCTCAAGATATTTCGTGCCAATATTGGGTTTAAAAATCTCTTTCATACATAATAAATATATAATTCCTTTACATGTTATATATTATAATTTATATTTATATATTATAGCCAATTACTTTATAATATCCACACCTTTTTCTACATCTACCTCTGCATCTACATGTACACATATATCTCCTATTGGTTTAGTTTCTCTGGAAAATCTTGACCCCTGATGATCAAGTAGATCCTTGTTTTCTCCTGTGGTTTAGAAGCTCCTTATTAGTGGGAGAGCTTTGGGGGCAGAGCTCCAGACTTGTATTTTTGTAGACACTCCACAGGACCTCTGCTAACTTCTCAAGCTGGTTAGCACCTGCTATTCCACCCATTGTGTCTCAGAGGAGCATCAGGGGGTCTCCTGGCACAAGTGGTCTCCGGGAAGATCCTGGGAAGACTGAGTGTTCTATAGCAGGGGAGGTCCCCTGGGGAAGGGGTCTTGTCAAGCCCCAACACTGGGGGCAGATGGAGGAACTGGGGAAAATCTAAGTTCCTACAGAGAGCAGCTTCTTATTTTGAGTGAGTTTGTAAATTGGGCCTTCTTGAAATACACAGCACTACTCCAAGTCCTTGAAATAAATGTGGAATTATGTGCATGTCACCATTTTCTTGAGCATGGAGTCTGTAGTCTGCATGATGTCCTCCCATTCCTCTCTGTCCTTCCAATGGCTAAGTTTTCATTTTATCTCTATTTATCTATCCTGACATACATTTTTTTCACTCTTGCACTTATAGTACATATAATGCAAATAAACATTCCATGTTATATTAAATGAGAGTATATATGCATATATACACAGAAAGTGTTTGATTATGTCCTAATTTGATGGGTAGAAATGAGCACATTTCCATTGAACTTAACCTGCACTTAGCAAGCACTTGCCGAATGTGGGCATGGGTGTCTGTGGCACATTCTTTTAGAACTCTTTCAGGTGTCATGCTTGATTTAGGGGTCTGGAGAAAAAGAAAATTTGTATGAGTGTGTGTGTGTGTGTGTGTGTGTGTGTGTGTGTGACACACACACAGAGAGAGAGAGAGAGAGAGAGAGAGAGAGAGAGAGAAAGAGAGAGAGAAGCTGCTCAACCAGACAAGCTGCCTTTGCCTTCATGCAGCTGACCATCTGGGGAGGGGAATTTTGTAAAGATGCTCAGAGCAGGCAGAGACTCTTCATAAAGGGCCAAGGTGTTCAGTGTTGGCTGATAGATAGGAAGTAGGCTTGGTTGTCAGGACTGGCATGAGCCTCCCTTACCTGTTTCTATCCCAACAAGGCTGCCATGGGTCACAAGACAAGACTATCTGGGAAAACGCTTTGGAAAGCAGAGAACGCTGAGTCACTGAATACAAATGTAGGCACCTAAACAGCCCACTCAGTACAAATTTGTCTAGCTGGGAATAATAACCAGCAAGTTTGCCCAGTGGCACACTATCATGAACTCATGCTAAATTGATCCATAGATGCACTTTCTTCAATTTATTTTATTTAATTTTTAAATGTTTATTTTTGAGAGAGAGGGAGATAATGGGGGAGAGGCAGAGAGAGAGGGAGACACATAATCTGAAGCAGGCTCCAGGCTCTGAGCTGTCAGCACAGAGCCTGATGTGGAGCTCAAACTCATGGACTGCAAGATCATGATCTGACCTGAAATCAGAGGCTTAACTGACTGAGCCATCCAGGCCATTTTTTAATTTAAAATTTTTTCATTTATTTTTTTAATAGACTATATGTTTTAGAGCAGTTTTAGGTTTACAGCAAAATGATCAGAAAGTACAGAAATTTCCCATATACCCTTGCTACCCAACATATACAGCCTCTCCAGCTATCAAAATCTTCACTAGTGTGTTAAATTTGTTATGAGCAATGAACTTTTGCCACCATGTCATTACCACCTGAAGTCTATGGTTTATGTTAAAGTTCACTCATGATGTTGTCTCTTCTGTGGGTTCGGACAAATGTATAATGACATATATCTACTATTACAGTATTATACAGAGTAGTCTCATTGCCCTAAAAATTTTTTATTTATTCCTCTCTTCTCTCCAAACCCTGGCAATCACTTATCTTTTTACTGACTGTATCGTTTTTCCTTGCCCATAATGCCATATAGTTTGAATCATAGAGTATGTAGCCTTTTAAGATTGGCACATATCACGTAATAATACGCTTTTGAGGTTCCCCATATTTTTTCATGGCTTAATAATTTATTTTTAGTGCTGACTAATATTTCCTTGTTGGTATGTACCACAGTTTATTTATCTATTCACCTACTAAAAGATGTCCTGGTTGCTTCTAAGTTTTGACAATTATGAATAAAGCTGTTATAAACATACACGTGCAGGTTTTTTGTGGACATAAGTTTCTATTTCATAGTGGGTAGATACCAAGAAGCATAATTACTGAATCATAGTAAGAATGTGTTTAACTTTTTCAAAAACTGATAAGTAATCTTCGAATGTAGCTGTTGCATTTTGCATTTCTGCTTCTCCATATTATCAGCAGCATTTGGTGTTGTCAGTGTTCTATATTTTGGCTGTTCTAATAAGTGTGTAGTAGTATCTCATTGCCATTTTAATTTTCCTTTCCCCAATCATCTTATGGCATTGAGTATCTTTTCAAATGCTAATTTGCCAAGAATATATCTTCTTTGGTGTTTAAGTCTTTTTCCCATTTTTAAATTGGATTGTTTTCTTATTGTTGAGTTTTAGGAGTTCTCTATATATTTTGGATAACAGTCTTTTATCAGATATATCTTTTGCACATGTTTTCTCAGTCTGTGGCTTGTTTTCTCATTCTCTTGAATGTCTTTCACAGAGAAGTTTTTAATTTTAATGTAATCAACCGTATTAATTATTTCTTTCATTGATTGTGACTTTGGTGTCTAAGAAATCATCATGATACCCAAGGTCATCTAGATTTTCTCCTGTGTTATCTTTAAGAAGTTTTATCATATTGTATTTTATACTTAGGTTTGTGATCAGTTTTGAGTTTTCATGAAGGATGTAAGTTTGTGTCTAGGTTTTTTTTTTGCATGTGAATGTCTAGTTGTTCAACATCTTTGTTAAAAATAATATCTTTGCGTTATTATATTGCCTTACTCCCTTGTCAAATTTTAGATGGCTGTATTTATGTGGGTCTATTTCTGGGATCCCTATTTTGTTCCACTAATATATTTGTCTGTTTTGTTTCATTTTGTTTTGTTTTTACCAGTATCTTTTTTTCTTGATTATTGTAGTTTTATAGTAGGTCCTGAAATTGGGAGTGTCAGTCCTTGGACTTTGTTCTTCTCCTTTAATACTGTGTTGGCTATTCAAGGTCTTTTTATTCTTTCTATAAAGTTTGGAATTAATTTGCTGATATATATCAAAACTTCCTGAGATTTAATCAGGAATGCATTTGAACATCCAAATGGCCTACAGGCACATGAAACGATGCTCAACATCACTCATCATCAGGGAAATACAAATCAAAAACCACACTGAGATACCACCTCACGCCAGTTAGAGTGGCCAAAATAAACAAATCAAGAAACTATAGATGCTGGCGAGGGTTTGGAGGGACGGGCACCCTCCGACACTGTTGGTGGGAATGTAAACTGGTGCAGCCACTCTGGAAAATAGTGTGGAGGTTCTTCAAAAAACTATCAATAGAACTCCCCAGTGACCCAGCAATAGCACTGCTAGGGATTTACCCAAGGGATACAGAAGTGCTGATGCATAGGGGCACATGTACCCCAATGTTCATAGCAGCACTGTCAACAATAGCCATATCATGGAAAGAGCCTAAATGTCCATCACCTGATGAGTGGATCAAGAAGATGTGGTATATACATACAATGGAATACTACACAGCAATGAGAAAGAGTGAAATCTGGCCATTTGTAGCAAAGTGGATGGACCTCTAGGGTGTCATGCTAAGTGAAATAAGTCAGGCAGAGAAGGACAGATACCATATGTTTGCACTCATAGGTCTAACAGGAGAAAGCTAATGGAGGACCATGGGGAGGGGAAGGGAGAAAGAGAGTTGGGGAGAGAGAGGGCACTTGTGGGGAAGAGCACTGGGTGTTATATAAAAACCAATTTGACAATAAAGTATTTAAAAACAAAAAACAAAAACAAAAAAAAATCAAGTTGGGAAGAACTTCCATCTTGGCAATATTAATTTTTCTTATCCATGAACATGGAATATCTTCCCATTTATTATTCTTTGGTTTCTTTCATCAGATTTTGATAGTTTTCCTTATATAATCTTATATTTATTTTATAAGATTTATATCTAAGTATTATATTTATATCTAAGTAGATATTATTTATATCTAAGTATTTATATCTAAGTACTTATATCTAAGTATAATCTAAGTATATCTGAGTATTTATATCTAACTTATATCTAAGGTGCCTACCTAAAGAATATTGTGTTTTAGATTTTAAATTCCACTTGTTTATTACTCGTGTATAAGAAAGCAATTGACTTTTGTATAGTAGCCTTATAACCTGCAACTGCGCTATAAATTTTTATTAGTTCCAGGATTTTGGGGTAAATTCTTTCAGATTTTCTACATAGATGAACATGTCACCTGTAGATGAAGAGAGTTTTATTTCTTCCCTCCAAATTTGTATACCTTTGTATTTCCTTTTCTTATCGTGTTGTATTAGTTAGGACTTCCAGTACAATATTGAATAGGAAGAGTAGGAGGTGACATCCTTGCTTATTCTTGATCTTAGCAGAAATGTATTTCCTTTGTATTTATTAGCATAAATGCTTTGAGTTTGTCACAATTAATTATGATGTTAGCTATAGATTTTTTGCAAGTTAAAAAAATTAAATTGAGAAAGGGATACCTGAATGGCTCAGGTTAGCTGTCCAACTCTTGATCTCAGCTCAGGTGTTGATTTCAGGGTCATGACTCCAAGTCCCACATTGGGCTCTGCACTGGGTATGAAGCCTACTTTTAAAAAATCAAACTGAGGAAGTTCCTCTCTCTTCTTAGACTGGTGAGAGATTCTATCATGAATAGGTGTTGGATTTTGTCATGTATTTTCAGCATTTATTGATATGATTGTGTAATTTTTCTTCTGTAGCCTCCTGATATGATGAATTACAGTAACTGATTTTAAAATGTTTGAACTGGCCTTGCTTACCTGGGATAAATCCCCATTGGTCACACCTATTCATGAGAGATTAGTCTGTAGTTTTCTTGTGATGTCTTTGTCTAATTTTCATATTAGGACAATGCTAACCTTATATAATGACTTAGGAAATAGTCTTTCTGTCTTCTGGAAGAGACTACAGAATATTGATATAATTTCTTTATTAAACCTTTGATAGAAATCACCAGTGAGCCCCATCTGGGCCTGATCCTCTCTGTTTTGCAAGGTTATTAATTATTGATTCAGTGTTTAAAATAGATATGGGCCTATTCATATTGTCAGATCTTGTGTGAGTTTTGGCAGATTGTGTATTTTAAGGAATTGGCCCATTTAATTTAGGTTATCAAAATTATGTCATTCATTTCACTTATACATAAATAAAAATTATTTGTACACATAATTATATATAGTATATATATAATATACACGTACTACATATAAATAAAAATTATAAATAGATATAAGTTTATCTATGTAAACAGCAATGATATAGAAGATGAGAGGAAATAATTAAGATTATTTTGGTATTATAAAGCACTCAAACTACCTATGAAGCAGTATAATATTACTTGAAAGTGAATTTGGATGAATTGTAAATATAGTTCGGAAACTGTAGAAAAACCACTTAAAATATATAAAAAGGATATAACTGAAATGCTAAGAAAGGAGAGATAATGGGATCATAGAAAATACACACATAATTACACTGTTGATACTATTATTTAGAACTTTATCTAGATTAGTTAAAGTAAAAAGATTAGATGACTTTTAGTCACTATTCTACTTTGATGCTCTTCCTTTCTTTATGTAAATCTTACTAACTAGTCTCATTTTATCCTGTGAAGAATTTCTGTTAACATTTCTTACAACGCATAACTTCCCAGTTTCTGTTTTTCCTAGAAAAATTATTTCTCCTTCACATTTAAAGAATAATTTTGCAGGGTAGATAAGTCTCAGTTGGTAGTTTTTTCTTCACTCTGCTGTCATCTTGTTTGCATGGTCTCAGGGAAATTGGATTTAATTCTTATCTTTCCTCCTCTATAGTAAAGGCATTTTTCTTTCTCTGATTTGTTTCAAGATATTTTCTTTATATTTAAGTTTCTGCAACTTGAATATGATATTCTCACATATATGGTTTTTTGTTTTTTGTTTTGTCCTGAGCAGTATTGTCTCAGTTTCCTGGAGAAATTGTGTGCTTTGGAGTTGGCATGAATTTGGAGAAACTCTCAGACATTATTGTTTTAAATATTTCTTTTATCGATTCTCGGCCTTTTGGCTAAGATCGAATGTTTTAAATATTTCTTTTGTTTCATTCTCTTTGTGATATTCCCATTGAACATCTGTTATACCATTTGTAGTTATTCCAGAGTCTTTGGAGGTCATATTATAATTTTTCTTCTTTGGTATTTTTTCTCTTTGCCTTTCCATTTTGGAAATTTCTATTGATATATCTTCAATCTCAGAGATTTTTTCCCCCAGTCTTGTCCATTTTATTGATAAGCCCATTGAAGGCATTCTTTATTTTGATTCCATAGGTTGTGATCTCTAGCATTTTTTATTCTTTCTTAGAATTTCTATCTCTCTACTTATATTTTCCATTTGTTATTGGATGCTGCCTACTTTATTATTAGACTCCTTAGTATGTAATTATAGATGTTTTTAAATCCTGGTCTGATAATTCCAACATCCCTGCCTTATCAGATCCTGAGGCTTGCTCTGCCTGTTCTTACTGTATTTTTCAATTTTTGCAATGCCTGTGTACTTTTTCTTCTGGATAGGGAGATATAATGTACTGGGCAAAATGAATGGTGGTAAATAGGCATTTAGTGATATGGTGGTGAGGTATGGGGGAGGGGAAGTGTTCTGTAGTCCTAGGGTTAAATCTCAGTATTTCAGTGAGCCTGTGCCTCTGGAAAGTGAACTTCACCAGTACTTCATGCTCTTCAGTCCTGCCTCAAGGTGGAAAAGGATGGTTAGAGTGAACTGTAGTTGGAAATCCCTTCCTCCAGGTACGTTAGGCTTTGATAAAAGCCTAATAGTTCAGGCTTTGGTGAAATAGTTTCTCTTGAGGGCAGAGCTTATTAAGGACAGAATGGTCTGGTATAATTCAAAATAGTTCCTTCCTGGCATCTTTCTTTATAGAAAAGCAAGGAGATTTTTCTTATACATTCATCATGATCACCTGGTAGAGCTTCTGGAAGTAAAACTCACAATTATTGTCTCCCCACAACCCCCATTAAATGGATCCTCTTATATTTACTCATAGTGAGCCTCCAGCCATTCATTAATTACAGTTCAGATTTTCTTACCTTAGTGCTGATTCTCAGGGAGGCTTCTGCTCATATAAGTTGTGAATCTCTGAATCTGTGTATCTGTCTCTCTAATTTGGGGTTTTCCTTGGAGTCTCAGTTTTCTGATGGACATAAGAATTGTTGATTTTTTCCCAGCTTTTTACTTGTTGTTAGGATAAAGCGGTGACTTCTGAACTCCTTAGATGCAGAACTAGAAAGCATGTGTTGAGGTGAATTTTTTAAAGACTTTGGTTAATTTTTAGGGTGATAATAGAACTTTTTAAAATAGTTTATTGTCAAATTGATTTCCATACAACACCCAGTGCTATTCCCCACAAGTGCCCTCCTCCATCACCACCACCACCTCTTTTCCCCACTCCCCCTTCCCCCTCAACCCTCAGTTCATTTTCAGTATTCGATAGTCTCTCAAGTTTAGTGTCCCTCTCTCTCCTGAACTCTCTTTCCCTCTTCCCCTCCCCCTGGTTTTCCATTAGGTTTCCCCTGTTATCCAGTTTGACCTATGAGTGCAAACATATGGTATATGTCCTTCTCTGCCTGACTTATTTAAGCGGGTTCTTTGTGCCTCTTGAATTTGAATGTCTATTTCTTTTCCTAGATTTGGGAAATTCTCAGTTATTTTTCGGTCTAGTATCCCTTCAGGATCTTTCTCTCTGTCTTCCTCTTCAGGAATTCCTATGGTACGGATATTGTTCCATTTGATTGTATCACTCAGGTCTCGAAATCTCCTTTCCTGCTCCTGGATAAATTTCTCTCTATTTTTCTCAGCTTCCTCTTTTGCTCTAACATATCTTCTAATTCACCTATTCTCTCTGCCTCTTTAATCCTCGAGGTGGCTGCCTCAATTTTATTATTCACCTCATTTATAGCCTTTTTAAACTCGTCACACCTATTTTCAAAGTGCCTAGTCATTGTCTCAGTTGCTTCTGTGATGCTTTTTTCAACCCCAAAGATTAATTTTATGGCCAGTTTTTTATATTCTTGTTCAGTGATGTTGTTTAGGTCTGTGTTGAGCAGTTTTGTGGCTGTGACTTCTTCCTGGAGGTTCTTCAGGGGAGAGTTCCTTCGTTTCTTATTTTGGCTAGTTATCTGTCCCTTGTCAGTTTTAAAAATCCCGTTGTGCACTGTGCACCTGTTCATATTGCTCTGTTAAAGGAGGCTTATTGACTGTCCAGGGCCTGTCGTTTCAGGAAATATTCTTTTAATGGTGTCTCTCAGTTTCTCTTGTTGTGCCTTTGAATATTTTATTTCCCTACTCAGCAATATTTGGAACTCGCCATCATGCACACTTTGTCTTGTTTCTTGGGGCGGCCCTAATAAGGAAAACAGAGACAAATACAGAAGGAACAGAAGCACACAAACACACAGACAAATGAAACAAACAAAGAAATTAAAAGGGGGAAGAAAGGAAAGAAAATGGGGAGGAAAGAGAAGAAAAAAGAGAAGAAAAAAATAAATGGGGACAGAGACAAGGAAGGACAATGGATAGCCTAAAAGTGTATGACCAGTTGAGTGGAGAGATAAGGATGAGATATGGGAGGGTATATCTGGATTGTAAGAAAGAAAAAAAAAGAAAAGAAAAGAGGGAGAAAGGAGAAAGGAAATGAAGGACTAAAAATAAAAAAAAATTTTAAGTAAAAAAGCTAATAATAATAAAAAATAAGAACCAAAAAAAAGAAAAATTAAAGAAAAAAAGCAGCAACAGCTCCCCATCATGGATAGGCGTGGTTTAGTGTAGTAGGTCTGGGGGGCTGCTCTCAGAGGCCTGGTCTTGGTGGCTGCAGAGAGTAGACTGGCGGTGCTACAAGCTCCGCTGGAACTAAGTGCTGTATGCCACTCTAATGAGTCTGATCTCCTTGTGCCACAGCTGAGCCAAGTTGTGTTTTCCAGGCCCACCTAGTTTCAAAATCCTAGTCCATGAACTTTTATGCTACCACAGATGAGATGTACTTGCTTTGGTGGCTGGCTTCTTAGCCAGGATCTCATAGGGGGAGGGAGCAGTTTCTCTAGGCGCTGGCAGGGATTTGTGCTGCAGCTGCTGGAGGCGAGGTGCAAGCCCTCACAGACATCACCCCTGTCTCCCAGTCCCCAGTCAGGATAGTGATTGCATCTGGGGAGGGATCAGTTCCTTTGGCACTGGCCGGGATTTTCTCTGCTGCTACCTGAGGGGAGGTGTGCTGCCTGAGGGGAGGTGCAAGCTGGAGGCGAAGTGCACTCCCTTACAGGCGCCACACCAACTCCCAGCCCCCAGATGGGATCGTGATAGAGTTGGGGAGGGATCAGTTTCTCTTGGCTCTGGCAGGGATTGGTGCTGCTGCTGCCGCCAGAGGCGTCAGGCACTGCTGGAAATGAGATGTGCACTCCTGCAGCCAAAGCACACCCCCGCCACCACCGCTGCCAACTCCCTGCTGGGATCATGTAGGGGTGGGGGCTATATTTTCCCTATTGGCACCTGGGATTCTGGATTTGCCTGCAGCCAATGCTGGAGGTGAGATGTGCTCCCGCAGCCAGCCGAGGCTGAAGTGCATGCCCCTGGGGCCGCTGCTGTGGCCTCCGACTCCCTACTGGGATGGCGCATGGCTGGAAGCTGTTTTTTCTCTTGTGCCACCTGGGTTCGGGATTTGGGCTACCCAGCAGTTATATATGGAGTGAGAGTTTCTCTTTCTGAGCGTGGTTAAACATTCTTTATCTCTTCTCTAGAGATAGTACTGTGTTCAGTTTCTCTGTCCCTTCTTTTTGTCTCTCAGGGGCTCTGGGTGCTTGCCCTGTGTTGGGCTGGGTCTCCCACCTCCCCTGCCTGTCTCGGGCTGACCCGTTTTCCAATCTCCCCAGTTCGCACTCACTCACTCAGGCATCTTTGAGGTTGTCTTCTTTCTGGAGTCTGTATTTTCTCCTTCCACTCTTGCAGATGAGAGTAATGTCCTTCTCAGTTCAATTGATGGGGCAGACAAAGTTTACAGAGCTCCCTTCCCCTCTGCCATCTTGCCTCCAATAATAGAACTTTTAAAAATTTAAAAGCTAGTTGAATTAGGAGTGAAAATACAGAATCGTACTCTCTTACTTTAGTATAGCATACTGTGTTTTCATAACATCGAAGTCTCCTAGTCATCTTTAATTGTATGTGAGGATTTTTTTTCATCCATTTTTTGAAGGCAGAAATAGAGACTCAGAAGGGTTTCTTGATATGCTCAACATTACACTAATAACAGTAAGTCAGTCCTCTTTGCATTTTAGAGGTGGAAGACTGGCCATCAGTTATGTGTGTTCCGTCACTGTGAAACACCATACATTATCATTGTTATTAATTTAAAGGCTTTAAAGTGGGACATCCAGTTCTAATTCTGCCCTTGCCAACTCTATGGCGCCTTTCTTGATAGATTTGCACATTCACGTAACTGGTCTCTTCCCTCTAGCATTTGAATTTGCCAAAGTCCTGCTGGATCTTATAAAAAAGATTTTTCAGAGTACAATATCTGTGCTAACTCTCCCAGAGGTATATGTATTTTAAATGAAAATGTTTGTTAACTCAAAAGAGATGACTCTCTAAAGGCTGAATTTTAGGGAGTGTGGTGGAGCTGAGATTTTCAGCTGGTTTATCCTGCCCGGAGTATCTCAGGTCAGATGGCTCTGCCTAACACACTGTACAGATGCTGTCTGCAGAGCACCCAGGGATGGCATCCTGTTTCCTCTCTATCACACTCCTTGGGTCTTAGGACCTGATAAAAAGGGGAGTTGGGGCCAAGGATCAGGCTATTCTGGCTCTGTTGTTCAGAAGGGAGCTGATGCGTTTCCATCTTTGAATTACTGTGGTTATTTTTCCCGTTTACCTGACTTCTGCCTCTCCTGGCTGCACTGTTGGTACAGTGTTGAGCTCCAGGAGGATTGACTCTTTCTAGAGAAAACACTTAAATTTAATCAGTGATTCCCAAACCTCTGCCCTGGCACCAAATGCTTCAGGAAAGGATGCCTGGAAAGAGTAAAACAAACAAACAGCAACAACCAAAACCTTTTCCAGTGCCTACTTTTCAGAGGTTCAAGAGGAGTGAACCTGAGAAGTCTGTATCTTTTTATAAAAACAGCGAGGAAATTAAAAGAGCATTTTATTATGGGAGCTTTCCAGTCCAGAAAGCAGTGGACATAATAGTTTATTGGGCCCCTACATACTCACTGGTAGCAGGTCAATGCAAGGAATCTTTGCCTTCCAGCCCCACATGTACACTGCACATTGGATCCTCATAAAGCCTGTTCTAGGCATCCTCCTATGTTCTTGGTAAACATTTTCAAGCTTCTAAAAGAGGAGGGTTTTCAATATAATACCTGCAGAATTATCACACTCAAGAATCAATAACAATTCCTTAGCATCCAATACCCTGCAAGTGTTCAGGTGTTTAGAGTTGGCTGATACAAATGAGAATCCCAATGAAGTCTGCCTACTGCATTTTATTGGAATGTTTAAAACATCTCTGTTAATCTATGGATTCTCTCCCCCTCACCTCATTTTTGGCTTCCTTTGAAATTTATTTTTGAAGGAACTAGGTCCATGATTTCTAGAGCTCCTTAAATTTTCTTATGCACATGAGTCACTTGAAGATTTTGTTAAAACACAGATTCTGATTCAGCAGGTCTAAGACAAAGCTGGGATTCAGTGTATCTAGCCTGCTCTGGGGCAATTTGGGGGTGCCAGTCCTTGGACCACACTTGGGGTGGAAGTTACTCAAAAGAAGATTGCAGATGTACAAGCATGGTGCTGCTCTATCCTCCCTGCAAACCAGGTGTGATACCAGGCTCTGGTCAGATTCAGATTGATGATGGTGAGTCTCCTGGAGGGTGGCGCTGTGGATTCCTGCTGATGCCCAGTGGGTCTGTGTACAGCCAACTTCAGGTCCTATGGAACCAGCAGCCCCAAGCCCTCCCAGCCATCATTTTCTGTAGCTGTAGTTGGAGGTTGTGGCCAACTTGGACAACCATGAACCAGCTATATTGTGAGCTGGGTAGTGCTGCCCTTCTTGTTGCTGCATGGGCCAGGGATGGTGGCAGGCCCCAGAGAGTCCACCTGTGCTGTGTTCGCAAGGATAGAACATTGCATTAGGGGCCACCAATAAGCAATACTTTTTAGGATTCAAGACTTTTTGTGGTCCTTCCAACTTTGACACTGGGCTTGGCCAAGAGACATCTGCAGAAACTTGACAGGTCTCGTGAATCAGGATTTAAAATGCTCCCCTTGTCCCATCAGGAAGCCTATTTAGACCATGAAATGATGAGAGGAGAGAGAGGCCCAGTTGAAAGTCAGCACCTGGGCTCCAGGCTTGAGAATGGGATCATCTTGTGCCTTCCAGTCCTAGCTAAGTGCCTAGGAGTTAGCACCTGGTGGAATCTAGCCAACCCATGGAATCATGAGAAGTAGTAAATAGTTACTGTTTTAGGCCACTACGTCTTGGTGTTTTGTCACACAGCACAGCTAACTGAAACATCACTCTGTAACAGCCTACCAGGTACCTGGGAGCTGGTGCCCTGTGAGCCAGGACCCTAAGACTTCCCATTCTCTGGGGTCTGGCAAGCATGGGTTAACTCCAACACCTGGAAATGCTTTGAGACCAGAACCAGATTTACACTCCTACATTTACCTTTAAGGGTCAGATCATGGCTCCTATCCAAAAGGAGGCACATATAAAAAGACCTAGGGACACAGGCTCTGGAGTTGGAGGCATGAGGTGTGAATCCTGGAACAATTCTCCTAGCTGGTGTCTTTGCACACATTACTTTTTTCTCTTAGTTTCTCTGGCTTCATATTTCAGGGACATATGTCATTTCCAGGGCATTTGTGAGAGTAAGCAAAATGAGTTATTTAGAGCTGAATATGTGCAGAGTGGCCACACACTGTATTATTATTGTTATTAAATACCATCCATAGATTTAGAAGACAGTCTGCATGCTCTCTCTTCTTCTGTTACTTGGAGTGTGGTCCACAGACCAGGAGTGCCAGTGTTGCCTGGGAGCTCAGTAGGACAGTAAATTCTGAGGCTCCAGCTCTGAACTACCACATTAGAGACTCTGGGGATATGGTTCCTGAATCCACAAGCTCTCCAGGTGATTCTATTACTTTCTTTTTAATAGCTTTCTCTCTCATAATATAAAACATAGGTACACAGAACATATAGCTCAGTAAATGATTTTAGGCAGACACCATCATAAGCACCACACAGGTGATGAAGTGGGTCTGTCAGCACCCAAGAAGTGCCTGTGTGCCCATCTGGGATCATCCCACTGCATTGTTTTAGTTTAGTATCTATGTGTACTTCCTGGATGCTACAGTTTTCTCTTCCTCTATTTAAAATGTGATGTGTCTCTTAATTTACAGTTCTCTCTCCATATCTCTTTCCCTTTCTCTTGATGGATGTGGCCTGGCTTACCTGTTTCTCAGGATGAGTTTTGTAGGCAGAATGAATGTGTGCAACATAATGGTTCTGCTATGCTCAGTTTCTGCATCTGGAACTATAGCCTGATCAGACACAGATGTCATCTCACTGTCCAGACCAGACAGGTGTGTTCTTTCATCAGGAGGATGGCTGAAGCGTTCTCTTTTTGTAAGGGCAGCAGCTGATGAAGCTTAGTGCTTGGAAGCATTAACTCATTTGGGCTGCAAAATGATGATCTTCTGTTTCTATCTTTTTTTTTTTTCACTTATTAGCTGAGATAGTTTTATAAAGAGACAATTTTACTCATCTACTATGGATTACCCAGAGCTATAAGTTATAAAATAAAGGGAGGATAAATTCTTGAATCTTTCTCTTTATTTGAAGATACTGCATTGATTCATATGTCTTCAAAAATTGACCAATAGATTTAAAAATTATGAATTCATGAATTTATATTTTATGGGTTTCAATATATTTCAAGTAAAGTCTGTTTTGATGCACAATTTATCTCATAATGTGAGCCCCTTCGTGTTGGCTTTGGAATCCTTCTCATGTGACCCAGTTTTGTTTCAGAGCATCCTTGCTGTCTGCTATGACAAGTGGTTCCAGGCTTGCCTTATACATCTTGTACATTCAAGACCATATTCATTGATACTGGGTTCATTGTTGTTTCTATCTATCATCTATCCTTTTTTAAGTTTGCTTATTTATTGAGAGAGAGAGAGAGAGAGAGAGAGAGAGAGAGAGAGAAGTGGGGAAGAGATAGAAAATCCCAAGCATCCTCCACACCGCCAGTGCAGAGCTTGATGAGGGGCTTGAACTCATGAACTGCAAGATCATGATCTGAACCAAAGTTGGATCCTTAACTGACTGAACCACACAGGTACATCTCTCTCTCTGTCTCTCTCTGTCTCTGTCTCTCTCTGTCTCTCTGTCTCTCTCTTTCTCTTTCTCCTATCTTAAAGGCAAAATACCTAATGAGTCCATATTACTATTGTCAATCCAAATTTAGGACTTACAGAATTTTACTTCCCTCTTTTCCATTTCATAGGTATCTCATTTCTCCCACAGCAAAAATCCTGATTCTTAAAGCCACAGGGGTTGATAGAATTGGAGTATGCCATAGTTATTGCTTTATTCCATATTGTAAGCCAACAAAATAAGAATAACAACAGGACCGACTACTGCTGCTATCAATATAATTGCTAGCTCAGTCAAAATTATTTTCTCTGTGCACTCTGCATTCCTTGACTCTCTGTGATGGCATGGAGTCTGCACTGGCTTGGCTTCAGATTCTTGTGGCCCTCCATTAGCTTTGGTCCTGTGGATAAATGTGCATTCCATGCTCACCATGAGCCCTTAGGTTGATGTCCCTGCAGTCATCGTGGTCATCTGAAGTTCATTCTAGTAGATTCCTCAGGATATGTTCCAGTGAACATTATTTCCTGAGTTGGTTCATATTGATAAATGTTTATACATGGCCTTTGTAATTAAATTAGTTTTGCTGGATGTAAAATCTTTGGCTTCCATTTATCCCCCTGAGTCTTTTAAATATATTGCTCTATTTTATCTATCACTGAGCATTGCTGTTGAAAAGTTTGATTAATTTATTTTCCTTTCAATTACAAGTCACTTACTTTTTTATATTTATTTATTTTTGAGAGAGAGAGAGAAAAAGTGCAAGTGGGAGAGGGGCAGAGAGAGAGGGAGACACAGAACCCAAAGCACAGAGCCAGACAAGGGGCTCAAACCTATGGACCATGAGATCATGACCTGAGCCAAAGTTGGACACTTAACCGACTGAGCCACCTAGGTGCCCCTGTCAATTCCATTTTTGCCTGGATACCTAATGAGTCCATATTACTATTTTCTTTAAACTTTAGTAATTTACTTGAATAGACATTAGCAGTGCTTCTCCTGGGTTGATATTGTCTTCTCTTACTTTGATTTTCTTTCTCTGGCTCTTATTTGCTTTATATGAGATCTTTGTGCATGGTTCTTATCTACAAAGCTCTCTTTCACCTTTTATTTCTTTTTTAAAGCTTATTTATTTATTTTGAGAGAGAAAATGTGAAGGAGGGAGGGGCAAAAAGAGAGGGAGAGAGAGAATCTCAAGTAGGCTGGGCTGTCAGTGCAGAGCCTGATGCGGGCCTCTATCTGACAAACCATGAGATTATAACCTAAGCCAAGATCAGGATCAGATGCTTGACTGAATGAGCCACCCAGGCGACCCTCACCTTCTATTTCTCTAAGGCATTCCAGTGTGTTTATTTAAGTCTTTACTTCTGAAATAATGTTACTTTATTTCTAATTCCATCATGATGTGTGTGTGTGGTATGAACTTGTGAGTTTTTCCAAAGTCACTTAAGGATGTTCATGTCCTTTAATGTGCTTGATATGTTTGAGTTTGTACTGGAAGAGTGGGCCCGAGCTTTGATTTTTGTAGGCCTGCCTTCAGGCATGCTTTGATTGTTGTTGAGCTTGTTATTCCGCTTTGTCTCTCTTTTTTCTTATACTAATTTTGATTAGTATTGGATTTTCTCACTTCTTAAGTGAAATAAATTTTCCTGAACCTTCAGAGGAAATTGTGTCTAACTTTAGTTGTTCTCCTGTATGTTAAACAAGGGGCACTGCTATAGAAGACTGCCGAGGTTGTTTTCGCACTCTACCTCAGCTGTATAGGCATCCCACTCTATTCTACTCTGTTGCCTGCTGTCCCCTCAGTGTGGGCTCGATCCTAGAAAGGAACTGTGTGGGTCAAGTTTAAGGGTTTGGATGGCTCAGACTATCCGCCTTGTCTCACTACTGATCCCTCACCCTCCCTGTTGAATGAGATAAGCCCTTCCCATTTCAGCAGCTCTTTTCAGATCGGCTGGCGAGGTCCTCTGATTATGGTGGTGTTCTGTTCTCAGCCCGTGAAGTCTGATTTCTTGGTCCCTACAGGTTTAGGGCTGGTAGCTGTGAGTATCTTTTCTCCCTCCTTGTTGGGTGTGAGGGTAGCTTACCATCTAGTTTTGCTGTTAGTGTTGTCCACAGTTTTGGGTCCCGCTGCCTAGCTGCTGTGTGTGAGAGTGTGCTGGGGCGGTCATAATAGAGTACTGATGATTCAGGGCTTAGACAACAGATTATTTGCTTCTGAGAGTTCTGAGCCTAGAAGTTCAAGGTCCAGGTATTGGCAGAATTTGTCTCTCCTTGGCTTGTAGATGATCATCTTCTCAGTGTGTCCTCACATGCCCTCACACAGCTTTTTCTCTTGTAACACTGTGTGTCCAGATCTCTTCTCATAAGGTCACCAGTCATATTGGATCAAGACCTACCCTAATGGCCTCCTTTTAATTCAGTCACCTCTTCAAAGGGCCCAGACAATAGTCATGTTCTGAGGTGGTGGGGGTTAGGGTTTCAACATGAATTTTATAGGGACATAATAAAACTGTTTCTCTGTTGGGATTTGGAGAGACTAGAACTCTTCCACTGTCCCTTTGTCTTTCCATGGTCTCCCTTTCAAGTTTGGTTGTTGCTTCTCATGACTGTGTAAGCCCAAGAAGCACCACCCAACCCATTCCATGCATGTAGCCCTATTTGTAATGCCTACTTCTCTCCACCTGACCTATCTAAGGGACTGTCTACCATGCTAGCACGCAAACCCCATGGCTGAATAGGTGCTCAGTAAATAACTATTGAGTAAATAGTCAGGAAACAGCAAGCAGTGTTGTAGAATGGGTTCAAATTCAGGTTTTGTCTGGACCTGGATTTGTGCCTTTGAGCAACTGGCCTGAAGGTTTCACAGGGACTGACTGAGTGCCCTCCAAGGAGTATGTTGGCTTCCCTGTTCCTTACCTCAGCAAGGCTAAATGTGAGCACTGCTTTAAATAAAATGGACTTTAGAGATGGCATTTAGCCCATAAAGAAAAATCAGGCTCATCTGTTTGTTTCACATTCTCTGCAATCAGAAGTGACAGTAGGAGTTGGCTAAAACATAGAAGGTTAAGAGGGTCACTGTTTTCAGGAGTCCAGGAGCTTCCCACAAGAGTGCTCTGTCCCGGGGCCTGTGACTGAGAACAAAGCTGCAGCTTTGCCAAGTGCTTTGGGGACATTTTAGAGAAGTGGTTTGCCAAGGAGAGTGGAGATCTTGTCAGAAGCAGACTGTAGGGAGGCAGCTGGGAGCTAAAAACATTGGCTGGGCAGATGGGAGGACAGGACTTTGTCTCTCCCGTGACAATTGTCTTTCCTGTGTTTGTGCCCATCATTCAAGTATCCACTCATTCATTCAAACAGCTCTCTTTGGAGGTTCTTTGGGTAAGAGCTCCATTGCCTTCACATTTCAATCTGTGCAAAGTTCTTATCTGATTTAATAAAAAGTCTTTTAAATCAGGAAAATCTGATTTCCAGTTCATTTTACATTTATTTGTTAAAAAGAAGGGGATCTGAACTGTGGGTCTCTTAGGAACTGAGTCAGAGCTTATAGCCAAAGTTAAGTAGTGACACACTGAGCTCCAGCAAAGATGGTGGATCCTCAGCTCCTGTCCTCAGAGACCTGACTCTGGACCACAGGACAGAGCCCCTGCCTCATACATTCACTCACTCATTCAGTCACTACCTACTGAGCACCTGTCTGTCAAGCTGCCAGGTGCCCAAGCCACCAATTAGGACAATGAACCAAACTGAAAGTAATAGTCAAGACTCCCTTCCCTCACTGGGACTAGGCAGGCAAAGAGTATTAGAGAAAGGCACTGCCCACCACCCACCCCTCAGTATCTTGTTTCTCTAGAGAACATCACTGGGGTCAGACCACACACAATGCAGGCTGGTAAGGGGGGGGGGTGCACAGGAATTATCTCCTGGCCAAACATCCCTGAATGAAAGGTTCCTGTCTTTTAATGGACCCTGGGGGCCAAGGGTGGTGCAGGAATGAAAGAGTATTGAGTCAGAAGTGCCTTAGCTAAAGACCCAGATAAGGAGCGTGGAGAGGAGGCTCCTGGACTCGAAATCCAGATGTCCACAATATGTACATAGGAGCACGGCTGGGTGGGTGCACTGGCTCCTGACCATAGCTCTTTCCAGACAACGCAGTGCCCTGACCCTGTGGAAATTGGCTGTGGGAAGGGATGCTGGCCCATGAGGGCTGCCAGGCCAAACCTTGGGATTGCCTGTGGGTGTGTCTGAGAGAGCAAACACAGCATCTTGGCCTGAACCCAGGCTCCTCTCTGCAACTGGCCCTGGCCCAGAAGTTGGGGCTGGTGCAGTGAAAACACAGCCAACATTGACCCTGGGGCCATATTGGTGTCTGATGGTGAACCCTGACCCTGCTATACAAGAACCAATATAAGTGGCCAGATTAGAGAAAGCCCCCAATACAGGTTTCATTCCCCATCCCACCATGAGACCTGCTTTCCTTGCTTCATTTATATTTTGCTCTGTCATGATCAGTTTGGTCCTTGGCAGTTCCCAAAGCATTTTGTTTTGTTTTTCTCAGCCCTCAAAACCCAGTGCTAGGTTCTCAAGCCTGGATGCTCATTATAATAATGGGGGATCCATATGAATTTTAAGATAGTTTGTTCTAGCTTTGAGAAGAATGCTGGTGCAACTTTGATGGGGATTGCATTGAATGTGTAAATTGCTTTGGGTAATAATGACATTTTCACAATGTTTATTCTTCCAATCCATGAGCATGGAATGTTTTTCCATTTCTTTGTGTCTTCTTCAATTTCCTTCATAAGTCTAGTTTTCAGCATACAGGTCTTTACATCTTTGGTTAGGTTTATTCCTAGGTATTTTATGGTGTTTTGTACAATTGTGAATGGGAACTGTTTCTTGATTTCTCTTTCTGTTGCTACATTTTTGGTGTATAAGAATGCAACTGATTTCTGTACATTGACTTTTTACCCTGAAACTTTACTGAATTCATGGATCAGTTCTAGAAGACTTCTGGTGGAGTCGATCAGGTTTTCCATGTAGAGTATCATGTCATCTGTGAAAAGGGAAAGTTTGACTTCTTCTTTGCTGATTCTAATGCCTTTTATTTCCTTTTGTTGTGTGATTGCTGATGCTAGGACTTCCAACACTATGTTAAACAACAGTGGTGAGAGTGGAAACCCCTGTTGTGTCCCTGATTTCAGGGGGAAAGCTCTCAGGTCTTCCCCATTGAGGACAACATTGGCTGTGGGCTTTTTGTAAATGGCTTTTATGATGTTTAAGTAAGTTCCTTCTATCCTGACTTTCTCCAGGTTTTTTTTTATTAAGAAGAGATGTTGTATTTTGTCAAATGCCTTTTCTGCATCTATCAACAGGGTCATATAGGTTTTTCTTTTGTTTTGTTAATGTGATGTATCACATTAATGGATTTGCGAATTGTGGGAAGCTGCAAAGATTCAGCTGCTTGACCATTTACTAGCCGGAAATGTCACTCCCTGAGGGGAGTTACAAAAATAGGCAGGGCAGCGCCACTCCCTGTCAGGAGAAGCCAGAGGAACAAAGATCAATTGCCTACAGGCACGGTGGTATCGGCCCTTCAGTGCTGTGCTAAAAACTTTAGTTTGGTTCCTCCAGCCTTAATCCCTTAACCCTGTTTCCTAGCAACCGACCTAGGTCAGCTGCCTTGTTTTCCTGCCTCAAAACCTTTATAAGATACGGTGTTTTCTCAATAAAAAAGAAGAGGCTTGATCAGAAACCGTGTGTTGTCTCCACTCTCTGCGTCTCCCTCCTGCCCTATTTCTCTCTCCCTCCCTCAGGAACGAACCCACAAGGATTTACCGCCCCACCTGCCGGGGCGGCTAGACCGGACAGCAAATATTGAACCAGACTTGTAATCCAGGACTAAACCCCACTTTATCATAATGGATAATACTTTTATACGATGTTGAATTCGGTTTGCCAGTATCTTGTTGAGTATTTTTGCATCCGTATTCATTAAGGATATTGGCCTGTAGTTCTCTTTTTGTTGTTGTTGTTGGGTCTCTGCCTGGCTTAGGAATGAAAGTGATATGTGCTTAGTAGAATGAGTCCGGTGGTTTTCTTTCCATTTTTATTTTTTGGAATAGCTTGAGAAGGATCAGTGTTAACTCTGCTTTAAATGTCTGGTAGAATTCCCCCAGGAATCCTTCCGGCCCTGGGCTTTTATTCGTTGGTAGATTTTTGATAACTGATTTGATCCCTTTTCTGGTTATGGGTCTGTTTAGTTTTTCTATCTTTTCCCGTTTGAATTTTGGTAGTGCATGTGTGTTTAGGAATTTGTCCATTTCTTCTAGGTTATCCAGTTTGTTGGCATATAATTTTTCATAGTAATCTCTGATGATTGCTTGTATTTCTGAGGTAGTGTAGTAATAGATCCATTTTCCTTCATGATTTTGTCTTTTTGAATGTTCTCTCTTTTCTTTCTGAGGAGCCTAGCTAGAGGTTTATCAATTTCGTTTATTTTTTCAAAAAACCAACTCCTGGTTTCATTCATCTGTTCAATTGTTTTTGTGGATTCTATCTTATTTAATTCTTCTCTGATCTTTACTATTTCTTTTCTTTTGCTGGGTTTGGCGTGTTCTTCCTGCTCCCTTTCTAGTTTCCTTAGGTGCTCTGTTAGGTGAGTTTGGGCTTTTGCTAGTTTGTTGAAAAAGACCTGAATTGCAAGGAACTTTCCTCTTATGACTGCCTTTGCTGTGTCCCAGAGAGTTTGAATTGTTGTATTCTCATTTTCATGCATCTCCATATATTTTTTAATTTCCTCTCTAGTTGCCTGGTTCGTCTAATCATTCTTAAGTAGGGCCGTTTTTAACCTCCACATTTTTGGAGGTTTTCCAGACTTCTTCCTGTGGTTGATTTCGAGTTTTGTAGCACTGTGATCTGAAAGTGTGCATGGTATGATCTCAATTCTTTTGTATTTATGCAGGGCTGTTTTATGACCCAGTATGTGATCAATCTTGGAGAATGTGCCATGTGCACTAGAGAAGAAAGTGAATTCCCTAGCTTCAGGATGCAGACTTCTAAATATATCTATTAATTCCATCTGCTCCAGTGTGCCATTCAGGTCCATTGTTTCTTTAGTGATTTTTTGACTGGATGACCTATCCATTGTTGTAAGTGGGGTATTAAAGTCCCCTGCAATTAGCACATTCTTATCAATAAGATTGCTTCTGTTTATGATTAATTGTTTTATGTATTTGGGAGTCCCAAATCTGGTGCATAGATGTTTATAATTGTTAGCTCTTCTTGATGCAGAGACCCTGTAATTATTATATAGTGTCCTTCTTCATCTTTTGTTACTGCCTTTATTTTAAAGTCCAGTTTGTCCGATATAAGTATGGCTACCCCAGCTTTTGGCTTCCAGTCTCATGGTAGATATTTCTCCATCCCCTTACTATCAATCTCAAGGTGTCTTCAGATCTAAGGTGAGTCTCTTGTAGACAGCAAATAGATGGGTTTTGGTTTTTGATCCATTCTGCTACCCTGTGTCATATGACTGGAGCATTCAGTCCATTGACATTCAGTTTTTTATTGAAAAATGTGGGTTTAGATTCATTGTGTTCCCTGTGGAGTGCGTGTTTGTAGTGATGTCTCTGGTACCTTTATTCCTTGATACATTTCTTTCATAGAGTCCCTCTTAAGATTTCTTGCAGGGCTGGTGTGGTGGTGATGAATTCTCTCAACTTTTGTTTATTTGGGAAAACCTTTATCTCTCCTTTTATTTTGAATGACAGGCTCGCTGGATAAAGAATTCTTGGTTGCATATTCTTCCTGTTCATCACATTGAAGATTTCCTGCCATTCCTTTCTGGCTTGCCACGTTTCAGTAGATAGGTCTGTAACCACTCTGATAGGTTTCCCTTTGTATGTTAAGACCCTTTTGTCCCTAGCTGCTTTCAGAATTTTCTCTTTATTTTTATATGTTGCAGTTTCACTATGATATGTCATGCTGAAGGTCGGTTTACTTTACGTCTTAGGGGAGTTCGGTATGTCTCTTGAATTTCAATGTCTTTCTCTTTCCCCAGATTAGGAGAATTTTCGTGTATAATTGGTCCAGCACCCCTTTAAGCACTCTGTCTTTGTCTTCCTCTTCAGGAACTCCTATGATATGGACATTGTTCCATTTGATTGTGTCACTCAGGTCTCTGATTCTCCTCTCATGCTCCTGAATCATTTTCTCTCTCATTTTCTCCACCTCCTCTTTTGCTATAACTGTGTCTTCTAATTCACCTATTCTTCTCTTTGCTTCCTCAATGCATACAGTGGCCTCCATTTTATTATTCATCTCATTTATAGCCTTTTAAAACTTGTCACAGCTGTTTTTTCCCATAATACTTTATTGTCAAATTGTTTTCCATACAACACCCAATGCTCTTCCCCATCAGTGCCCTCCACCATCACCACCACCTCTTTTCCCCCCTCCCCCTTCCCCTTCAACTCTCAGTTCATTTTCAGCATTCAATAGTCTCTCAAGTTTTGCGTCCCTCTCTCTCCCCAAATCTATCTCCCTCCTCCGCTCCCCCTGGTTCTCCATTAGGTTTCTCCTTTTTTCCTGTTAGACCTATGAGTGCAAACATATGGTTTCTGTCCTTCTCTGCCTGTCTTACTTCGCCTAGCATGACACCCTCCAGGTCCATCCACTTTCCTACAAATGGCCATATGTCATTCTTCCTCATTGCCATGTAGTACTCCATTGTGTATATATACCACATCTTCTTGATCCACTCATCAGGTGATGGACATTTAGGCTCTTTCCATGATTTGGCTATTGTTGACAGTGCTGCTATGAACATTGGGGTACATGTGCTCCTATGAATCAGCATTTCTGTATCCCTTGGGTAAATCCCCAGCAATGCTATTGCTGGGTCATAAGGGAGTTCTATGGATAGTTTTTTGAGGAACCTCCACACTGCTTTCCAGAGTGGCTGTACCAGTTTACATTGCCACCAACAGTGTAGGAGGGTGCCCATCTCTCCACACCCTTGCCAGCATCTATAGTCTCTTGATTTGTTCATTTTAGCCACTCTGATTGGCATGAGGTGGTATCTCAGTGTGGTTTTGATTTGTGTTTCCCAGATGATGAGTGATTTTGAGCATCATTTTATGTGTCTGTAGGCCATCTGGATGTCCTCTTTGGAGAAGTGTCTGTTCATTTCTTCTGCCCACTTCTTCACTGGATTATTTGTTTTGTGAGTGTGAAGTTTGGTGAGTTCCTTGTACATTTTCGATATTAGCCCTTTATCTGATATGTCATTTGCAACTATCTTTTCCCATTCTGTCAGTTGTCTATTAGTTTTCTTGATTGTTTCCTTTGCCTTGCAGAAGCTTTTTATCTTGATGAAGTTCTAAGGGTTCAGTTTTCCTTTAATTTCCCTTGCCTTTGAGGATGTCTCGAGTAGGAGATTGCTGCGGTGGAGGTCTAGGAGGTTTTTTCCTGCTTTCTCCTTGAGGGTTTTGATGGTTTCCTGTCTCACATTGAGGTCCTTCAGCCATTTTGAGTTAATTTTTGTGTATGGTGTAAGAAAGTGGTCTAGTTTCATTCTTCTGCATGTTGCTGTCCAGTTCTCCCAGCACCACCTGCTAAAGAGGCAGTCTTTTTCCATCGGATACTCTTTCCTGCTATTTTGAAGGTTCCTAGTCTTTGTATCAATATCTTCTCTGATAGCTTCTATCCTTTTTTCACGCTCAGCGATGAATTTTATGACAATTGTTCTAAATTCTTGTTGAATTATGTTGCTTGTGTCTGTTTTGAGCATTTCTGTAGCTGTGAATTCTTCCTGGAGTTTCTTTGAAGGAGAGTTCTTTTGTTTCATTATTTTGGCTAGCTTTCTGTCTCTTGTCCGTTTTAAAAGCTCGTTCTGTACTGTGCGGCTATTAATATTCCTCTATAGAAGGAGGTTCTTTGAGTGTCTAGGGTCTATCATTTCAGGAGATGTTCTTTTAATGGTGTCTCTCGGTTTTTCTTGTTATACTTCTGATTAATTTATTTCCCTACTCATCAATATTTGGGACTTTCCCCTATGTGTGCTTTAGGTTGTTTCTTGAGATAGCCCTGAAAAGGAAAACAGACAGACAAACACACAGAGAACACAAGCACACAAATGTACTGATAGGACAAGTAAAGAAGCAAACCAAAAGGAGAAAGAAAAAAAGGAACAGGAATGAAAAGAGAGGGGAAAAAGAAAAAAAAACAAAGAGAAAAAAAGCAGGCGGGAGTATGGGGGGACAGGGACAGTCAGAGATAAAGGACAGTCTGAGAGCTTAAAACCTGGTGTGGGGCGAGATAAGGATGAGATAAAGGAAAAGTATCTGGATGGTAAGAGTTGATGTAAGCACAGCACCGCCTAAATGATGGTCTTTCTCAGACTCTAGGGGGAAAGGGAGAAAAGAAGGAAATGGGAAAATAGTAAAGAGAAGACAGGGGAAAAAATTAAAAAGTAAATCTATTAATAAAAAAACCAATGAAAGGTAATAAGCAAAAGCACAGGAGCTCTCCAGCGTGGATGGGCATGGCTTGGTGTAGGTAGTAGGGGTCTCAGGGGCTGCTCTCTGAGGCCCCGCCTTGGTGGATGTGGGGAGAAGAATGGCGGCAGGTGCCCCAAGCCCCTCTCAGACCATGTGTTGCCAGCCATTATCTTGAGTCCAATCTCTTTGTGCCTCAGGCAGGTATAATTGTTTCTGTTTTTTTACGTTCTGCCTGGTTTCTAAGTCCTTGCCCACCTACTCAATATTGCCACCACAGTTCAAATCTCTTGCAAGTGGGCAGCTTTCTGGTTCGGGTAGAATAGGGGGATTGTGAAGTCAGATTTTTCCTCTGGCTCCGCCTGAAGTCGGTGAGCTGCTGCATTCAGTAGCTCTCAGTCCAGGGCTAAATTTCTCATCTCCAGGGATTATGCTGTGAGTGATTCAGTCTCTACTTTTCTTCCCCTGGTCTCTCTGCTGCCTTGCACGGTGGTGCCCTGCGAGGCTGAGAATGTCCCTGTGCCTCTGGATACCCGCCGCTCCTCATGCGCTGCTGTCCGGGGAACTGTGCGCCCATGGTCTCATGGACACCCCGCGCTGTGCGGCTCCCTGCTGATCCTTCCAGCTCTGGTCTCACGGTCACCCTGCCCACTCGGCTGTCTGCGGAGCGGTGCGCCTAGGGACACGCGTGTTTCCATGGGCCCAGTACCAAGTCTCTGGCCGCTTTGTCTCCTGGCCTGGCACTCCCTCCCCCAAAGTCTCCAGTCTCAGTTTGCACTCACTAACTCAGGCAACCAGGATACTGCTGTCGATAAGGGGTCTGTCCGCACACCTCCGATCTTGGAGATCAGAAAGCTGTGGCTTTTTAATTCTTCTCAGTTTGATAATTGCAGGTGGACGGAGGTGATGGGGCTCCTTACTTCTCTGCCATCTTGCCGCCAGAAGCCCTAATTATTGTAGTTTTAGTTAATTTTGTCTTTTAGCCTTCATACTTGCTTTATATATAATTGATCCACTATCTTTGCCCTATATTTACTTTCTTCAGTGACATTTTTACTTTTACATATTTTGTTATTACTCAATGCCATTTCTTTTTAGCTTAAAGATGTCCCTTTAATATTCTTGTAAGGTCAGTTTAGTAGTGAACTCCTTTAAATATTGCTTTTTTGAAATTCTTAGTGTCTGTTTCAATTCTGACTAATAACTTTGCTGGGTAGAGAATTCCTGTTTGGAAGTATTTTTCTTTCAGTATTTTGAATATGTCATACCACTCCCTTCTCCTTGCAAAGCTTCAGGTTAAAAAAATCTGCTGATAGCCTTACGGGGTTTTCCTTGTATTTTACAAGTAGCTTTTCTCTTACTGCTTAAGATTATTTATCTAGCTTTAACTTTACTAGTTTAATTATAATGTTTCTTGTTGTGGATCTCATCAAGTTCATCTTTTTTGGAAATATTAAACTACCTGGACCTAGATGTCTGTTTGTTTTCCTAGATTAGGGAAGTTTTCAGCCACAGTTTCTCCTAATATGTTTTCTGTCACTTTCTCTCTCTCTTTTCTCCTTCTAGACCCCTATATTGTGAATGTTATTTTGCTTGATGTTGTCCCTTAAGCATCTTCAATTTTTATGTTTACTTATTTTTGAGAGAGAGAGAGAGAGAAGGGGGAGAGAGAACACAAGTGGGGAAGGGGCAGAGAGAGAGTGAGGCACAGTATCTGAAGCAGGCTAAAGGTTTGGAGCCATCAGCAAAGAGAATGATGTGGAGCTCAAACTCACAAACCATGAGATCATGACCTGAGCTGGAGTCAGACACTTAACCAACTGAGCCACCCAGGTATCCCATGTATCTTCAATTTTTAAAATTATTATTTTTCTTTTTACTGCTCTCTCTGTTGAGTTCCATTGTTTGTCTTTCAGCTCTCTGGAAGAGAGAAATGTTTTATCTAGTCTGCTATTGACTACCTCCGTTTTTTCTTTTTTCAGTTTAGTTATTGTGTTAGTTACCTACCTTCTTTTGGTCTTTCTTTATATTTTCTTTTTTTAATTTTTTAAAAATATTTTATTGTCAAATTGGTTTCCATACAACACCCAGTGCTCTTCCCCACAAGTGCCCTCCTCCATCACCACCACCTCTTTCCCCTCCTCCCCCTTTCCCTTCAACTCTCAGTTCATTTTCAGCATTCAATAGTCTCTCAAGTTTTGTGTCCCTCTCTCTCCCCAACTCTCTTTCCCTCTTACCCTCCCCCTGGTCCTCCATTACGTTTCTCCTGTTTTCCTGTTAGACCTATGAGTGCAAACATATGGTTTCTGTCCTTCTCTGCCTGACTTATTTCGCTTAGCATGATGCGCTCGAGGTCCATCCACTTTCCTACAAATGGGCATATGTCATTCTTCCTCATTGCCATGTAGTACTCCATTGTGTATATATACCACATCTTCTTGATCCACTCATCAGGTGATGGACATTTAGGCTCTTTCCATGATATGGCTATTGTTGACAGTGCTGCTATGAACATTGGGGTACATGTGCCCCTATGCATCAGCACTTCTGTATCCCTTGGGTAAATCCCTAGCAGGGCTATTGCTGGGTCATAAGGGAGTTCTATGGATAGTTTTTTGAGGAACCTCCACACTGTTTTCAGAGAGGCTGCACCAGTTTACATTCCCACCAACAGTGTAGGAGGGTGCCCATCTCTCCACACCCTCGCCAGCATCTTTAGTCCCTAGATTTCTTCATTTTAGCGACTCTGACTGGCATGAGGTGGTATCTCAGTGTGGTTTTGATTTGTGTTTCCCTGATGATGAGTGATGTTGAGCATCGTTTCATGTGCCTGTAGGCCATCTGGATGCCCTCTTTGAAGAAGTGTCTGTTCATGTCTTCTTCCCATTTCTTCACTGGGTTATTTGTTTTTTTGGGTGTGGAGTTTGGTGAGTTCTTTGTATATTTTCGATATTAGCCCTTTATCTGATATGTCATTTGCAACTATCTTTTCCCATTCTGTTGTTTGCCCATTAGATTTTTTGATTGTTTCCTTTGCAGTGCAGAAGCTTTTTATCTTGATGAAGTCCCAAGAGTTCAGTTTTGCTTTAATTTCCCTTGCCTTTGGGGATGTGTCGAGTAGGAGATTGCTGCGGTGGAAGTCTAGGAGGTTTTTCCTGCTTTCTTTTCGAGGGTTTTGATGGTTGCCTGTCTCATATTCAGGTCCTTGAGCCATTTTTATTTTATTTTTGTGTATGGTGTAAGAAAGTGGTCTAGTTTCATTCTTCTGCATGTTGCTGTCCAGTTCCCCAACACCACCTGCTAAAGAGGCAGCCTTTTTTCCATTGGATACTCTTTCCTGCTTTGTCAAAAATTAATTGGCCGTACATTTGTGGGCCCAGTTCTGGGTTCTCTATTCTATTCCATTGGTCTATGTGTCTGTTTTTGTGCCAATACCATACTGTCTTGATGATGACAGCTTTGTAGTAGAGGCTAAAGTCTGGGATTGGGATGCCTCCCATTTTGGTTTTCTTCTTCAATATAACTTTGGCTATTCGGGGTCTTTTGTGGTTCCATACGAATTTGAGGATAGTTTGTTCTAGCTTTGAGAAGAATGTTGATGCAATTTGGATGGGGATTGTATTGAATGTGTAGATTGCTTTGGGTACTAATGACATTTTCACAATGTTTATTCTTCTGATCCATGGACAGGGAATGTTTTTCCATTTCTTGGTGTCTTCTTCAATCTCTTTCATAAGTTTTCTATAGTTTTCATCATATAGGTCTTTTACATCTTCGGTTAGGTTTACTCCTAGATATTTGATGGTTTTTTTGTGCAATCGTGAATGGGATCAGTTTCTTGATTTCTCTTTCGGCTGCTTCATTTTTTGTGTATAGGAATGCAACTGATTTCTGTACATTGATTTTGTACCCTGCAACTTTTCTGAATTCATTGATCAGTTCTAGAAGGCTTCTGGTGGAGTCAATTGGGTTTTCCATGTAGAGTGTCATGTCATCTGCGAAAAGTGAAAGTTTGACTTCTTCTATGCCAATTCTGATGCCTTTTATTTCCTTGTGTTGTCTGATTGCTGATGCTAGGACTTCCAGCACTATGTGAAACAGCAGTGGTGAGAGTGGACACCCCTGTCGTGTTCTTGATCTCAGTGAGAAAGCTCTCAGTTTTTCCCCATTGAGGATAATATTAGCTGTGGGCTTTTCATAAACTGCTTTTATAATGTTTAGGTAAGTTCCTTCTATTCCGACTTTCTCATCACTTTTTATTAAGAAAGGGTGCTGTATTTTGTCAAATGCTTTTTCTGCATCTATCGACAGGATCATATAGTTTTTATCCTTTCTTTTGTCAATGTGATGGATCACACTGATGAATTTGTGAATATTGAACCAGCCCTGTAACCCAGGAATGAATCCCACTTGATCATGATGGATAATTCTTTTTATATGTTGTTAAATTCGATTTGCTAGTATCTTGTTGAGTATTTTTGCATCTGTATTTATTAAGGATATTGGTCTGTAGTTCTCTTTTTTGGCTGGGTCTCTGTCTGGTTTGGGTATCAAGGTGATGCTGGCTTCAGAGAATGAGTTTGGAAGTTTTTCTTCTATTTCTATTTTTTTGAATAGTTTGAGAAGAATGGGTATGAGCTCTGCTTTAAATGTCTGGTAGAATTCCCTTGGGAAGCCATTTGGCCCTGGGCTCTTATGCGTTGGGAGATTTTTGATAACGGATTTGATTTCTTCACTGGTTATAGGTCTATTCATGCTTTCTATCTCTTTCCATTTGAATTTTGGCAGTACATGTGCATTTAGGAATTTGTCCATTTCTTCTGTGTTGTCCAGTTTGTTGGCATATAATTTTTCATAGTAATCTCTGATGATTGCTTGTATTTCTAAGGGATTGGTTGTAATAGATCCTTTTTCATGCATGATTTTGTCAATATGTGTGTTCTCACTTTTCTTTCTGAGGAACCTGGCTAGAGGTTTATCAATTTTGTTTATTTTTTCAAAGAACCAACTCTTGGTTTCATTGATCAGCTCGACTGTTCTTTTGGATCTATATTGTTTATTTCTGCCCTGATCTTTATTATTTCTTTTCTTCTGTTGGGTTTGAGGTGCTCTTGCTGCTTCCCCTCTAGTTCCAGTAGGTGCTCTGTTAAATTTTGTATTTGCGCTTTTTCTAGTTTGTTCAGATTGGCCTGGATTGCAATATATTTTCCTCTTAGGACTGCCTTTGCTGCATCCCAGAGATTTTGGATTGTTGTATTTTCGTTTTCGTTGGCTTCCATATATTTTTAAATTTCTTCTCTAATTGCCTGATTAACCCAATCATTCTTTAGTAGGGTGGTTTTTAACCTCCACAGTTTTGGAGGTTTTCCAGACTTTTTCCTGTGGTTAATTTCAAGTTTCATAGCATTGTGATCTGAAAGTGTGCATGGTATGACCTCTATTCGTTTATAGTTATGGAGAATGTGCCATGTGCACTTGAAAAGAAGGTGAATTTCCTCTCTTCAGGATGCAGAGTTCTAAATATATCTATCAGTTTCATCTGTTCCAATGTGTCGTTCAGGTCCATTGTTTCCTTAGTGATTTTCTGTCTGGTTGATCTATTCCTTGCTGTCAGTGGAGTATTAAAGTCCCCTGCAATTAGCACATTTTTGTCAATAAGATTGTTTCTTTCTGTGATTAACTGTTTTATGTATTTGGGCACTCCCAATTATGGCGCATAGATATTTATAATTGTTAGCTCTTCCTGATGGAGATACCCTGTAATTATTATATAATGTCTTTCTTCATCTCTTGTTACTGCCTTTACTTTAAAGTCCAGTTTGTCTGATATAAGTATGGCTACTCCAGCTTTCTTTTTGTTTCCAGTCGCATGATAGATATTTCTCCATCTCTTTACTTTCAACCTGAAGGTGTCCTCTGGTCCAAAATGAGTCTCTTGTAGACAGCAAATATGTGGGTTTTGGTTTTTTTATCCATTCTGCTACCTTTTGTCGTTTGGTTGGGGCATTCAGTCCATTTACATTCAGTGTTATTATTGAAAAATGTGGGTTTAGAGTCATTGTGTTCTCCCTAGAATTCATGTCTATAGTGGTGTCTTTGGCACCTTGTATTCTTTGCAACATTTTCCTCATAGAATCCCACTTAGGATTTCCTGTAGGGCTGGTTTGCTGGTCATGAATTCTCTCAATTTTTGTTTATTTGGGAACACTTTGATCTCTCCTTCTATTTTGAATAACAGGCTTGCTGGATAAAGGATTCTTGGCTGCATGTTTTTTCTTTTCATCACATTGAACATTTCCTGCCATTCCTTCCTGGCGTGTCAAGTTTCATTAGATAGGTCTGTAACCACTCTGATAGGTTTCTGTTTGTATGTGAGGGCCCTTTTCTCTCTAGCTGCTTTCAGAATTCTCTCTTTATTTTTATATTTTGCCAGTTTAACTATGATATGTTGTGCCAAAGGCTGATTCCAATTACATTTTAAGGGGGTTCTTTGTGCCTCTTGAATTTGAATGTCTATTTCTTTTCCCAGATTTGGGAAATCCTCAGTTATAATTTGGCCTAGTATCCCTTCAGGACCTTTTTCTCTATCTTCCTCTTCAGGAATTCCTATGGTACGGATGTTGTTCCATTTGATTATATCACTCAGGTCTCGAATTCTCCTTTCTTGCTACTGGATCAATTTCTCTCTTTTTTTTTTCAACTTCCTCTTTTGCTATAACTATATCTTCCAATTCACCTATTCTTCTCTCTGCGTCATCAATCCGTGAGGTGGCTGCCTCCAGTTTGTTATTCACCTCATCTATAACCTTTTTTTTAACTCATCACACCTATTTTCAAAGTGCCTAGTCATTGTCTCAGTTGATTCTTTAATGCTTCTCTCAACCCCAGCGATTAATTTTATGACAAGTTTTTAAAATTCTTGATCTGGTATGTTGTCTAGATCTGCCTTGAACAGTTCTGTGGCTGTGACTTCCTCCTGGATGTTCTTCAGGGAAGAGTTCCTTCGTTTTGTCATTTTTGCTAGTTTTCTGTCTCTTGTTACCTTCTGAAAGCTTGTTGTCCACTGTGCACCTGTGAATATTTCTCTGTTAAAGAAGGCTTATTGACTGTCCAGGGCCTGTCGTTTCAGGAAATATTCTCTTAATGGTGTCTCTCACTTTCTCTTGTTGTGCCTTTGAATATTTTATTTCCCTACTCAGCAATATTTGGGACTCGCCGTCATGCACACTTTGGCTTGTTTCTTGGTGTAGCCTTAGGAAGGAAAACAGACAAACACAGAGGTAATAGAAGCACATACAAGCACAGAGAAATCAAACAAACAAACAGATTAAAAGGGGGAAAGAACTGAAAGAAAATGGAGAGGAAAGAGATGAAAAGAAGAGAAGAAGAAAAAAAGAAAAAAAATAAAGGGGGTCAGAGACAACAAAGGACAGTGGACAGTCTAAAAGTGTATGACCAGTTGAGGGGAGAGATATGGATGAGATACAGGAGAATATTTCTGGATTGCAAGAAGGTAAAAAAGGGAGAAAGGAGAAAGGAAAATAAGGAGTAAAAACTTAAAAAAAATTAAGTAAAAAAGGTAATAGTAATAATAATAATAAATAAGTACAAAAAAAGAAGAAAAAAGAAAAAAATGAAGAAAAAAGAAAAAGAAAAAAATTTTAAGAAAAAAAAAGCAGCAACTCTCCCTCATGGATAGACGTGGTTTGGTGTGGTAGGTCTTGGAGGCTGCTCTCGGAGGTTCTGCCTTGGTGTCTGCAGGGATTAGATAGGTGGCAAGCCAAACTCAGCTGAACTATGCACTGTAGGCCACTCTAATGAATCTGATCTCCTTGTGCTGCGGTTGAGCCGAGTTGTATTTTCCAGGCCTGCCTCAGTTCAAAGTTCCAGTCCATGCACTTTTATGCTACCACAGATGAGATATATTTGCTTTGGTGGCTGGCTTCTTAGGGGGAGGAATCAGTTTGTCTTGGCTCAGGCAAGGATTTCAGCTACCTCTGCCTGAGGCGAGGTGTGCTGCCTGAGGCGAGATGCGCAGCAGGAGGTGAAGCATGCGCCATCACAGACACAGCTGCGGATTCCCCACCCCCAGCCAGGATTGTGATAGCGTTGGGGGAGGAATGAGTTTCTCTTGGCTTCACGCAGCTGTTGCGGAGGCGCTGTGAGCTTCTGGAAATGAGTTGGAAGCTCCTGCAGCCTGAACATGCCCAGGCCTCCACGACTGCCAACTCCCTGTCAGGATTGCGTAGGTGTGGGAGCTATTTTTTCCCTGTTGGCACCCAGGATTCAGGATTCGTGTGGCCAATGCTGGGGGTGAGATATGCCGTGGAAATGAGGTGTGTGCTCCCTCTCCCAAAACCGAGGTCGAAGTGAGCGCCCCTGGCACTGCCCTGGCCGAGGCCACTGACTCCCCACCGAGATGGCTCAGGGCTGGAAGCTGTTCTTTCCCTTGTGTCACCTGGTTTCGGGATTCGGGCTACCCAGCAGTTATATATGGAGTGAGTTTCTCTCTCCAAGTGCGGTTAAGCGTTCTTTACCTCTTCCCCAGAGACAGTACTATGAGCGTGTTCAGTCTCTCTGTCCCTTCCCTTTGTCTCTCAGGCTCTGCGTGCTTGCCCCGTGTTGGGCTGGGGCTCCCACCTCCCCTGCCTGTCTCCGGCTGGCCTGTTTTCCAATCTCCCCAGTTCGCACTCACTCACTCAGGTATCTTTGAGGTTGTCTTCTTTCTGGATTCCATATTTTCTCCTTCTGCTCTTGCAGATGAGAGTAATGTCCATCTCAGTTAGATAGATGGGGCAGACGAAGTTTACAGAGCTCCCTTCCTCTCCACCATCTTGGCTCCTCCCCAAAACACTGTGTTCTATTTTCTATTTTTTAAATTGAAGTTCTCATTGTGTTCATCTATTCTTTTCCTGAGTCTTGCGAGTATCTTTTTGACCATTACTTATCTCTGTTTCATTAAGGTCTTTTTTTGAGGTTTTATCTGATTCTTTTGTTTGGAACATATTCCTCTGTCTCCTCATTTTGCCTAATTCTCTGTATTTGTTTCTATGTGTTCAGGAAATCAGTTGCCTCTCCCTGTCATGAAGGAGTTTCCCTGTATAGGAGATATCCTATGGGGCTCAGAAGCACCATTTCCCCTGGCTATCATAACCAGGCACTTAAGGGGCATTCCCTGTATGTCTGCACAAGCCTGCACAAGCCTATTATAGTGGCAGAAGCACAGGGTGGGTAGGACTCTCACTCAGTCTGGCTGTGATGAATGGTTGTGGAATGGAAGTGGGTTGGGTTCTCAGTGGGATGTTCATCTGAGGTGTTTCTTTTTAAACAAGCATGTGTCTCTGCCTCTCTTATCTATGTCAATGATTCACTTTTATCCTTTGTTGTGGAACATCTAGTGTTCAGAGAAATTATTCCATACACAGTTGTGAATTTGTTGTGTCTGTGGGAAGAGGTGAATTCAGGATCTTTCTACTCATCATTTTGAGCCATCTCTCAGTGAATTCTCTTAAGGCATAATGGATTTCTATTGCTTACAACCACAGCATTCTGGCTAGTACACTATACCACAGACCACGGCTTTATAGTTTGTGGATATGACATTATTTTTCACTTTTCATGTCTTATTAATGTAATGACATTGTGTATAATGTAGGTTTGAGGACTACATCATAACAAACATTGCCAGTGGCTTGTCCTTGCTTCTGACGTGCATTCCAGTCAGACTCAGATGTGCCAACACCTGCATCCCTCTGACTCCTGAACCTGAAGATTCAGACATTGTAAGGCAGAGACAATTGTCCTTGTTATGTTCCTTCTGAAGTCCTGACCCACAGAGTCTGTGAGCATAATGAAACAGTGCTTCACACCATTAACTTTGCATTGATTTGTTGTGCTGTACTAGTAACTGGAAAAAGTACAGTGAGAGCTGAAAGCAGAAAGAGCACCCCTGGTGGAGGGCCTGGAATGAGCAATCACAAGGTAGCAAAGCCAAGGAAACATGGGGACAGAACAAAGTCCTTTGGATGTAAAGTGTCACAGCTGAAAACACAGCCTGCAGCCAGGCTGGGCTAGGGCTCAGCAACCACCCCAGAGAATCTAGACCTTTGAAAATATTTTCTTCAGTGAAGGATGGAAGTGATAGTACCAAGCTAGTTTTTGTGGTTGAGTTACATTGTTCATTACAAGAATGCCAACATAAACAACTATATCCAAGGAGCCTGTGGTTTCGTGTAGTCCTTAAAGCAATTCAATTCCTTAAGTTCAAATCCAAAAGTGACACACAAATTACTGTTTCTCATATCTTTCCCGTTATTGAAATAGAAGCTGTGCATCTAATTCTGATGGCCTCTCTAATGTCTTATTGCGAGGATTTTTTCCAGCAGTAGTTGAATGGAGAAACCATAATAGTATATGCCCAGCCATATTGCATGGCTGGGGTGCCATATAGGTGTCTTAGAGCTGGATGAGTGTGTGCTGCTCCCAGTAAAGGGAGATACCCATTTGTTCCCCAAAGCAGAGGTCCCAGATGCTGCAATCTGTCTAAGGTGGGACAGAAACTGACTCAAGAGCAGAGTACCTGGTAGAGATGGCCCCACAGGTCTATCAAGAGCTCTATAGGACATGGACGTTCCTGTTGGTCATAGTCATTGGCCTTGGTATTCAAGAGGAGTGGCTTCAATGCCAAGTCTGCCTGCATTTGGTAAGCAAACGTCTTGAAACCTCAGTTCTCATGACCAAATGGGGATAATAATTGTCCTTGAGCCATAAGGTTGCTGTGGGGATTAAATGAGATGGACATAAAATGCCTCAATGTACACAGGATATTTAATAGATGCCAGTCATATTTCTCCTCCTTTGTTTTCTTATTAACATGTGAAGGGTTGAGGGCAAACTATCCAGACTCTCTTTGCCTCTCCACCTCCATGCAGTGGAAGCATAAAACATCAGGGCACCTGAAAAACAGTTTGTAGAACCATGGGTTTACCTGACTTCCTTGATGATGAAGGAGGAAGCTGGAGCTCATATGGTGAAGTGATTGTTTTTCCAATACCTTTCAGAGTCACCTGGATAAGTAATGTTAGCCTCACACTTGACACATCCCTCAGTGGGCTGGGACAAGCATCAAGACACATCCTTAAAATTTCCTTTGAGCTAAAGAGTTTGGCTTTGATAATGTGGACATTAACCTGCCTCTTTCATTTATATATAATTTATCCATTTATTCTACAAATATATATTGGCTAGCTCTTATGTGCAAGGAACGTTTTTTTTTTATTTTTAATAGTTTATTGTCAAATTGGTTTCCATATAACACCCAGTGCTTCTCCCCACACATGCCCTTCACCATGACCATCACCCCCTCCCCGCTTTCCTCCCCTTCAGTCCATGGTTCATTTTCAGTATTCAGTAGTCTCCCTTGATCTGTGTCCCACACTCTCTCCCGCTCTCTTTCCCTCTTTCTCTCCCCATGGTCCCCTGCCAGGTCTCTCCTGTTAGACCTATGAATGCAAACATATGGTATCTATCCTTCTCTGCCTGACTTATTTCGCTTAGCATAACACCCTAGAGGTCCATCCACTTTGCTACAAATGGCCAGATTTCACTCTTTCTCATTGCTGTGTAGTATCCCATTGTATATATATACCACATCTTCTTGATCCACTCATCAGGTGATGAACATTTAGGCTCTTTCCATGATATGGCTATTGTTGACAGTGCTGCTATGAACATTGGGGTACATGTGCTCCTATGCATCAGAACTTCTTTACCCCTTGGGTAAATCCCTAGCAGTGCTAAGGGTTAGTATCCAAAATCTACAAGGAGCTCACTAAACTCCATATGCAAGGAACGTTTATTGGAGTCAAAGTGGTAAGATGAATTGACGACAATCCCTGTCCATGAAGAGTTTCATTCCAATGAAAAAGGAGAAAATCTGTAGACAAGACCAATCAGTAAAATATAGAGGATGTTAGATACTGAGAATAAATAAGGAAGGGGCTAGGAAGTGATGATGGAGAAGGAGAGCTGGAGGAGGGAGCAATGAATGCAGTTAGAGGAAGAGCATTTCAGGTGAAGCAACAAAACATGCAGATAACTACCTGACTTTAAGTGCTAATGACTTTGGTCACACTATTCTAGTGGTTATGGGTATGAGAAGATAAGCAGCTGAGCACATGTACCCCAATGTTCATAGCAGCACTTTCTACAATAGCCAAATCATGGAAAGAGCCTAAATGTCCAGGGCAGAAGACAGTGGCTCTCTATAAGAGGATGGGGCTCCAAGAGGCTGGTAAAAGGAGTGTGAAGAAAAATGATGTGACTCTGATGAGTCTAGATGCAGGTCCTGCCGTTAGCCATGGTGAGGGTGGTGGAGTGGGAGCTTTGTCCATGAGGTGATGGCTATAGTACCTAGCCTTCGCATTAGAATGGGTGCAAAGAAGCACTAGGTGACTGCTGCAGATGTGTGAGTTCTCACCCAGATCCTTTCCCCTGACCACCGCAGTGCTCATGGCCTGTTAACGCACCATTGGGTAGGGGCTTCCTCTGCATACTGAAGTCTGCCATGTACACCCATGGGACAGGCTATGCATACCTTTTGAGAGAGACTTTTACATCTTACCACCCCATTCCACTCCTGGTGTGTCCTGGAGATACCTCCCAAACAAAATTCTTGTACTCAAAACCTGTCTAAGTTCTGCTTCTGAGGAAACCCAGCCCAAGACAGCTGCATTGTGTGTTTCTTCAGGGTATTTCCACCAAATTCAGGCACCTGAGATGCCCCTATTTCATGAGGGGTTACCATCATCTTTGCTTTCCCCAAAGATATGGTAGTGCTGGTGATGGCAGCCCTGAGGATCGTCATCACACTCACAAGCTCCATTAATGAGGGGCAATGGGTGACCCGTGTCTCCAGGAAGCTGGTCCTGTGTTGTAGAGCCTCTCTCAGCTGTACAAGAGTGGGTGTTGGAAGGGTTGGGAATGCACCCAGTTACACAGAATAAAGGATATTCTTTCCTCTATACCAAGAACCACCTCTGAGACTGCATGCTGCACATGCTGTATGGATGATAAGTCCTTCGCATCTCCATCTCTCAATGTACAATAGGCTGTACTACTGAAGTTGCTCTTGCACTGCTCTCTCTCACGTGTGGGGGGGGGGGGGAGGTTGTTGGTTGAGCTAGTTTAAGTTAACTGCATACACTCTGTCATTTCCCTGTATAAACATACATTCCTAAAGAAAACACCTCAGGACATTTTACTCTTGGCTATACAGAATGATGGAGTTTAAGTTATGTGAGGCAGGGTGTTCTTTATTTTACAATGAGAACTTTTGGTAATGGATGGAGGACTTTGTCCCTCACTCCTGACATTTCTTCCATGAAAAGAGCGCTCCTGGCCTCTCCCCATCCCTTTCTTCCTTCCTCCTTGGGAATAAGGGATGTGTGGCTTGGCCCCTTCCTGTCTTTATTTTAGGGAACTTGCTTCCTGCAAGGAGCATCTGGTGAGCTCTAGAGACCCTGCCCCAGGCTGAGGGCTGCATAGTCAGGGCTTCCTGTCACTGGTGGATAAAGTGCCTCTTGAAGGGCACAGAATTGGGAAGCTCCTGTTTCCATGCACCTGGCTACATTGTCCAGGGTCAGCTGTTTTGTTTATAAAGCAGATATTTGGTTTCTTTTTTAAAAATATTTTTTAATGCTTATTTATCTTCGAGAGAGAGAGAGTGCAAGTGGAGGAGGATCAGAGAAAGACACACACACACACACACACACAGAAACCGAAACAGGCTCCAGGCTCTGAGCTGTCAGCACAGAGCCTGATGCGGGGTTTGAACTCAAGAGAAGTGAGATCATGACCTGAACCAAAGTCAGAAGCCTAACTGACTGAGCTCCCCCAGGTACCCCAAGGTTTCTGATAACTTGGGTAAGTTGGTATGATTACACTGGCATTTGATATACCTCAATTAGCTTTGAAATTGGTAATTAGTATGTCTCTATGGGTTCTAAACTTGACTATGAAACAGAGAGGCATGATCTATCGATCCTTCTCTAAACAGTCCATGAGAGCTGTGATTTCTTTACCAGCTTTTCTTGTGGCTAATGGGATATGGTGGTGGGCTAGCTGACTTCTGAGACACACCAGCTTGTGACTGAAGAGCAGCACAAAGCAAATGATGCCAGCCCAGCAGCCACGACCTTTGTTTCCACTAGCAATGCACGGTGAGGCAGAAACTAGCAGCAGCATGTCCAGCCCTGCCCAAGTCAAAACTCCTGAGGCCATCTCCTGATGATGAGGCTGCTTCCCTCCAGCAGTCACAAGAGCCTGTTTCATAAGCCTGTGGGGGAGAGCTGTATCTCACTGCCATTCCCAAGGTGTAAACAACCAGACTTCTTGGAAATTTTCTAAGAAAGTTCTCTAGGAAATAAATGATTTTTCCCATTCAAGGTGGATGAAGCAGCCCCCAGAGAGCCAGTAGATGGTGCAAATTACCAGAGGTGTCCTTGCCTCACCCAGCTCACCTGAGATTATACTGTAACAACAGGGACAAAGACTCATTAAAAGCAACCAAACTTTTGATGTAAATTCCATTTTGGAGAACTGATTAATATGTCAAAATATTCAGCTCCCAAGGTATGATAAAAATAACCTGAGTTCTCTGTAATTTTAGGATTTAACATTCAAATGACTGATTTACATTCTATTTCATAAAATCCTATTTAAATCTTCTCCCTTTTCCAGGAGTTTTGGATGACTTCTTTGTCGGGCTCTGAATTCGCATGGACTAGAATTCATACCAGCAAACCACATGTTTTGGAAGACTGGAGGCTCATGGGTTATTCTCATAACAGCACTTGCATCTTCATATCACCTGTCATTTTTATACCATCAAAGAAAGTAGGAGGCTGGAGATGTGTGTGGTGGGCAGTCACAACCCCCTGCTTCATGCTTTAAGGAAGGCACACTTGCCACACCCAGGCAGAAGTGCTCAGTTAAGCACCATATTACTCATTTCCTCTGACTGCGATGATGACCTTCTGTATAAGTTTATCCTCCCAGTTCTGGTGTTGCTTTTAGTCAATTCTTGATGGGGTTCATCCTAGCTTGGGCTCCCCAGAAAACAGAGCCCAAGATATACAGAGCATGTGCTCACCTTTTACTAAGAGTGCCATCCCAGAGGAATGAGGGAATTGGCGGGTTAGTCAAGAAAGGAAGGCGCGAATAGGACATGCCAGCTGATTTCTGGGTGTGGCTTGTAAGTTCAGAAAGGCCTTAGGGAGCCTCTGTGCCTCTGCACTGTTGACTCTGGACAGGGACAGGTGAGGAATGTATGCATACCTACCATCGCCCATGGGTCAAAGTTCCCCTTCCCAGACCCAACTCTCCTATGCATTGTCATTCCAAACTTCCAAAGAGAGATGTTTGAATGGCATCAGATGGCTTTTCCCTTCATCAACAACTGGGAATTTTGGGGGTGAGTGGCTGAGGAGCAAGGTGTCGGTGGATGTGGGATGCTGCCTTTTTGTGTTCCCACCCAAAAAAGGGACAGAAGCCACTGCTGCAGCCTTCATCAGCTATGGCAGCAGGCACCCAGCATCATGACCTCAAGGTTCCAGAGGTAGGGGTCAGTTCTTGAGACTGAGTCACATGGAGTCTGGCTCTGTATTGTCTTGACACAAGTGTTTATAAAGACATCACTGAGGACTGCGGGGGACCAGCCCACGCACCAGAGTCTAAGGGTCTCTGAGTAGGGGGTTGGTGTCGGCGAAATATCTATAAGAAAGAACACAGACAACATGAATGGTGGAAGAGACCGCATTTTACTGTGAAACTTGGTGTCTTATATACCATAGGTGATTACATCGTCTTTTTTTTTTTAATGATTACATTGTTTGTAACTTCTTAGGAATCACATGTTTTAGAAAGATCATTGTTTTCACGGAAGAGAGAACAGAAAGTTAAAGACAGAAATGAAGTACAATACAGAAGATCAAAAAACATAATTGACCACTCAAAATACATCAGCGAGAGTCTTATTTTGCATATATAGTGTACTATTAACTGAAGCTTATGACAAGGCTATTTTTCTTTAAAAGTTCAAACAATAGTCTGTAAGTAAGGTGCCTCTAACCAGGGAGGAAGTTTAAATAAGAAAGTCTGCCCATTTACTGAAACTGCAATTACCAAGTGGCATGAATAATAGGAAAACTAACTCCAGTCTCTGATCCATTTAGGTCAGGCAGTCAAGCGCACACATTTTCAAGTAGGGGAAGCAGAGTCCCAAAGGCCACACAGCACTTCTGGCTGGATGGGCCCCAACAGAGGACTAGTTGGGAAGTACTCAACCCACATGATGGGATAAACTACTAAAAATCAATTGTTAATGGACATGACACACAAGGGCATCATGCAGATTTCATTAATATGATCCTCTGGTGAACTGTATCAAACTCTGAAGATAGAGATGCTGAAACTGTGAGTGTGGGGCAGGTAGGAAAGTGTCTTCACAGTGGCCCTTTCACTTTTTCCCTATTTTTCTCCAACTTTATTAAAGAATAATTTGAATATTTGAAATGTTCACTGTGGTTCTCTTTATGGCTCTGTTTCCAGAAAGTCCTTGGGCTGTAACACCCCACAGGGTCTGTTTCTGCCATATTTGAGATGAATGATGAGTTTTGGAGATGAGAACACACAACCCACACACACATAAACTCTCTCTCATACATTTTCACTTATACGCATACACACAGAGTGTCATATAGAAGCCTTTATTTAATTAGCCAAGGATATAACAGTTTATCATAGGTGAGGCAGCCATGGGATGCAGGATGTAGTCTGTGTGTCTCCACATACCTTTACTTAGACCTAGCAGCCCCAGAGACACATAGCTGCAAGTGGCTCTCCAGGACTGGCAAGGATAGCCCAATTAATTTTTCTTTTGTAAATTTTAATCTTGGAATAATTTCAAACTTACAGAAAATTACAGGTTTAGGATGATGAACTCCTTAAAACCCTTTACCCTAAAATTCACCAATTGTTTGCATTTTCCACACCATCATTTTCTGTATGCATATTTAATGTTATTTTTTCTGACCTGCATGAAAGAAGGATGGAATTATTGTGTGATTTACCTCTACATATTTCTGTGTATGTTCCCAAGAGCCAAAGCATACACATTGTTACTCACAGTATAATTATCAAAAATGAGGAATTAAAAATTATTTTTTCAAGTATAACTAACATACAGCATTTTGTTAGTCTCAGATATACAATATAAAGATTCAGCAGCTCTATACATTACTTAGTGCTCATCAAAAGAAGTGTACCTTAATTCTCTTTATTTTAACTTTCCCTGCCAGGTTTCATGTGCTAGCATGAGCCAGGAAGAGGAGTTGCTGAGGATCACCAGAAAGTTGGGAGAGATTGTGGCCAGGAAGAACATAGAAGGGGCCCTTGACCTTCTGAAGAACTGAACTGGTGTCGGGTGTCCATCCACCTATTCCAGACAACCAGGATTGAAGTCTGTGCTAATGGGGTCTACAGGCACTGCTCAGACAAAAAGGTGGTGTCCTTGGCCAGAGTCCTCATCAGAAACTAGAAATGTTGAACTCCTCTGCACCTCCCAAAGAAGAAAAAGGAGAAAGAAGAAAGAAGAGACAAAGCAAAGAAAGAAAAAGGGCTTGACTTTTTATTAGAAGCCATAGGCAGGACTTTTTCCACCATGGGAAAAAAAAAAACCAAGGGCAAGAGCCCAAAGACAGGAGAGACTGTGAACTCCAAGTCTTCAGCCACCTCCTCTACAAAAATGCCATCAATGGAAAAGTCTAACAGCAGCAAATCAAAAGCAGAGACTCCCAAAACACCCAGAATCCCCTTAACCCCTGCTCTTGCCCCCTCCATCTATCTCCTTTAACCCCACTATCTCTCAGGATACTCTGTGCAGGACAAGTGTGTGGAAATACTCTCAGCAGCCCCGAAGGCTGCTGTGACAAGATGGTATTAGAAACTGAAGATCGTATCTATCTCAAGAGTACTGACATGAAGTACTGTAACCAGGTGCACAGCCAAATCAGCAACCTTGAGAACCCCAGGAACCTCAGTCTGAGGAATAATATGCTCAGTGGGGCCATCTCTGCTGCACTCATTGCCAAGGTGATGGCAGAAGAAATGGCCAGTGATGAGCTGAGGGAATTGAGGAATGCAATGATCCAGAAGGCTACCTGTGAGCATCAGATGACCAAGATGGGTGGCCCCATCACTGACCTATAACTGTACCTATAACTAGGTACAGATATGCAGTGCTGATGAATCCATGACTTTCTTTGTCTTATGCAATGAATATGGTAGTCACTGGAAGTTCTTTTGATAGAATTGCCAGCCAGGATTTCACTGTACAAGGTGAGGAAGAACACAGAAAAAGCATTTCCTTTAGCATTATATCTATAAATCACTCTATGCCATTGCGAATGGCAAGATATTATCCTTTTTATGGATGAATAATATTCCATTGTACTAATAAACCACATCTTCTTTATCCATTTACTTGTCAATGGACACATGAGTTGCTTCCATATCTTTGCAATTGTAACTGATGCTGCAATAAACATAAAGGTGCATATATCTTTTCAAATTAGTGTTTGTATTTTCTTTGAGAAAATACCCGGTAGTATGGCAACTAGATTTTTAATTTTTCTTAGGAATCTCCACACTATTTTCTGCAGTGGCTGTACCAGATTGCATTCCTACAAACCATGCAAGAGGGTTCCCTTTTGTCCACCTCTTTGTCAACTCTTTTTAATTTTTGTCTTTTTTATAACAGTCACTCTCACAGGTGTGAGATGATATCTTATTGTAGTTTTGATTTGCATTTATCTGATAATTAGTGAAGTTGAGGATCTTTTCATATGTCTGTTGATCATCTGTATGTCTTCTTTAGATACATATCTATTCAGGTCTCCTGCTCTTTTATTTTTCTTCTGCCCATTTAATCGGATTATTTCCTACCATCCCCATCTGTGTTGAGTTGTATAGGTTTTCTTTTTATAATTTTTTGATATTAACTTCTTATACTGAATATATCATTTACAGACATCTCCCATTCAGTAGGATTCCTTTTCTTATTTTGCTGATAGTTTCCTTCACTGTGCAAAAGCTTTTTATTTTGCTCTAGTCCCAATAGCTTAAGTTTGCTTTTGTTTCCCTTGCCTGAGGAGACATATATAGAAAAATGTTTCTACTGCCAATGTCAAAGAAATTACTGCCTATGTTTTCTTGTAGGAATTTTATGGTTTCAGGTCTCACATTTAGGTCTTTAATGCATATGTTGTTTATTTTTGTGTAAGGTATGAGAAAGATGTGAAATTTCTTCTATGTGTAGCTGTTCAGTTTTTCTGGCAACATTTGTTGAAGATAATCCTTTCCTCCATTGTATATTCTTGCCTAGTTTGTCGTAGATAAATTGAACATATATGCATGAGTTCACTGGCACAAAAATAGACACACAGGTCAATGGAAAAACTAGGAAATTTAATATTAATACTATTGGCTAGTAAATGTTAATGTCTTCAACCATACCCATTATCAGCTTTTCTCCTCCATCTAGATCCAAGCATGAGGAATGTGTTACATTTACTTGTCATACTGCTGTCTCTGTTACTCTGGATAAGTTTTTCAGTCTTTGTCTTTCATCACCTTTACATATTTTAGGATAACAAGCCAGTTATTTGTACAACATCCAACACATTTAGATCACCCTGACACATATGTGACAGAAACACCCTGGAAGTCTAACAGATTAGGAGGGAGAGCCCAATGAATGAGGCACCTACGAAGAGATGCTACACTGCCTAGCCATGCATGTAAGTGCTAGGGGTTGTTTACCAACTCCTGGCCCTCACAGTTCTAGAACCAAAGTCAACATCTAGAAGGCCAATTCCCAGTGGGAGTGGGACTGGGGAAAAGGCAGAGCCAGGACATAGGAACCCTGATGACTGTCTCTGCCTTCCACCTTCCAGCACCTCCCCCCCAAAAAATCCTATCCTTTCACATTCTACTCAACTCAATACTTCATCCCTCTTCTTCCAAACTATTCTGAAACAGAATTTGGTCCATTGGCTGCAATAAAAATCTGTTCCTCTATGGCATCCAGGCAACTCACTGGGACTGGTCCCTGCCCTGGGTCAGTTCTGACAAATCAAGAATCCCCTTTTTTTACCATTGTTCCTGGTTCAGACTGTAACACTCTGAGCTTTCTACGGTCATCTTTAGAGTTCTAGATACATCTACTCCCATTTGCCATCATGGGGTGCTATGCAAACACAGACATTTGTGGAGATAAAGCTACCTTCCATGAGCTCTATGAAATCACTTCCTTTTGGAAGGAGAATGACCTTTCCTGGTCTGGATGTGTTGTCACAATATCTCCCTTCTTCATATTTGGATGCTCTTAGTTTCATGTCATATTATGTCCTCTCCTCAGTGCCAAGATCACAGGAAGATTAAGACCAGGGCACTTCTACCTCAGTAGGTTTCTTGCTTGATGTCTTAATGCTTGTTTGTGTTTCTGTCTTTCTTCCCCAAGTCTTGATTTTCTATATTTTAGCTCTGTTTTACTGACATCATTAGTTTTAAGTGACTTCGGTCTTTTGGGAAGGATAGTGCTTTTAAAAATGTTTCACACTCATTATGTACATTGATTTCCTCCAGGAGGCAGACATTCTCACTCTTATTTCCCAGAGAGAAGACAGATAGGAGAAGCCAAAGTAAGCCCAGTTTTCATAATGCAGGTTGAAGGGAGAACCAATCTTACCCCAAAATAGAGTCTTTTCCACCTCACATAAATTGCTATTAAGAATAAAGTTAAAAGTCTAAGGAAGCAAATAGAAAACAACCCATAAAGGTTCAATGACTGATGTGCTGACTGATCACCTCTTTGCAGGTTTCTCACTTAGGTCACTGCATCTCAGGGAATCAGTTAGTGTTCCTGTTTATTACTCCGTAGGCTGTGAGTTTTCTGTCATGCTCACCATAGTATCCCCAGCACTGAGAACAGTGTCTGGCACATTATAATCCAAGGCTGTCAAGTGATGTTGGGCAAACATCCATGATCAGTAATTGTGCTCATTTGCCTTGAACTCTTGGCCAAAGATTCTCTATGATATAAACTTATCTATACTGGAGACACCACCCAAGGCCAGGTAGAAAGGCTTTCTGGGGTCACATGCTTTTCTCTGAGTCCATGCACTTCACTGTGCATTCTCTTGTGACAAGAAAGAAGCACCCTTTTCATAGCGAAGGCCAAGATGAACCCTGGTCAGAGCTGTGCACAAGTTACCACTTAGTGGGGCCCCCTTGTGGTTGGGTCAATTTTGGAGCCTCATTCAACCTTCCTGTGGTTATGAAACAGGAAAAGACATGGAAAGTCACTGAATCCTAGATGGAACATATCTCTCAGACTTTCTGTGGTGGCATGGAATGCTAGGTTGTGTTATTCAGGCTGTTGGTGCATTGAGTTTTGTGATTTGTTAGGTATGTCTGCTCTGAGCAGGAGAGAGCCAGGGATGAAAAGATGAGTGTAACATAATTGGCAGCTCTAATTTGATCACAAACATTTCATAATAAAAATTAGGGAATTCTCACCTGGAAAGAGACCTTTATTCCTTCTAGAAATATTTAACAGACACATACTAGTGCTAAAGAGATAGCATTTAACAAAACCAAGTCCCTCTCACCTTGATGCTTATGTTGTAGTGTGGTGCCTCGTTTTGGTCAAACTCAGGTCTCCCCAGGCACTGTTCCCATGCAGATGTCTGAGCCATGCTGCTCAGATATTCTGACTGAGCTTGCCTTGGAAATGACCCACCATCTTCACTTTTGCAGTAACCTGAGTGTTTTTCAGATGGTCTGAGAGGACCAGCCAGTGGTGCAACACTGAAAAAGGAAGTCTGAGGGTTGAATGAGGCCACAGTTGTTGAGGCCTTTGAATTCTATTTTTTTATTTTTATGTTTTTAAATAGTTTATTTTCAAATTGGTTTCCATATAGGTCTTTGAGTTCTAAAATAAAAAATTTTGATTTTGCCTTTGCACCCAAGCTGGCAGACACCCTCATGTGGGTACCTCACCTAACTCACAGTCTGAAGATTGCTAATTTACCACTCTATTTCCTCTTGCCACACAGCCTGCCCCAGAATCCTTTCCAACAGTGTTTAAGACAGCTGCTTCTAGTTGGCTGGTATTGGTGTGGGAATGTCATCTTGTTTTCTCCCTACTGTCACTCAGGGGAAGCCCTTGTTGGTTTCTCTGCTGAAAAAAAAAAATAGAAAAACTATCCGTGAGCCAGAAATAGAAATTGAAGCCATTAAGCAAATGTCCAATTATCTTTTTTGATGGTGCCTAAATGTGCTGTCTGCATGCTTACCTGCTGCTTTTCTGAGCAGCAGGCTGCCTGCCTTTGGAAGTTGACTATATGAGGATGGCCAGTACAGAGCACATGAGGGCTTTATTTTGCTGTCATGAGTATTTAATTTTCAGTATATTAATATGAATAAGAGGCATTTGATTCCATGTACAGTCAAGGCTATTTTATCAGGCGTCTTTCTTTTCCAGGAAAGGAAAATCTCTGTGTTTCATTGCATCCCAGCCTCTCCAGCCTGAATGTCATTGCAACATGATCACATACCATAGCCAGGAAGAATTCTGCCCCAAATGCCCAGAACTCTTTCAGTGACTTGTCCTCCTCAAGCTGTGATGGCTACTTCTCTTCTTTAGCCAGTCATTAAATTGTGATTTTTGCAGGGAGGAAGTTATCTCTCAGGAAGGTTAGCAGCAGAAAGTAGGCAGCATTATCTTCACTGCATTTGTGAGATGAGAGATGATGGGGAAACATGGGCAGGTGCAGGCAAGAGGCGGAACTGCTGTGCAGGAACTCATCAAAATCGGCACACTTCATTAAAGGATATAGACACTCAGGTGCTGGCCCATGGCTGGCCTTGCAGTCAGGCCTGCCTTGGCCAACATAGCACTATGGACCCCCCAGACAGTCACTCAGCAGCACTGGCCACCTTGAGGGATGTGAATCTTCTGTTGTGCTCCTCATGTTAATATTGACAGATGTCTTACAGAAGACTTATTTTAAGACAGTCCAAGAGCCTGTATGAAAGATGATACTTGGACCTCAAAATATTAGGTTAAAATTTCTGGGACAGCAAAAGGGTATATTTGATGAGCTGTACATTTTTAAAAGTCTGATCTGATTGTTGCTCTGGATGCATGATCCTTGTCATCTTTGTTGTTACGAGTTATTGGTCAAGTGAATAGCCAATCTTTATGAGGCACATTTGGGCCAACCAGGGTCACATAACTGGCTGAAGTGACCTCATCTGGCTCCGCCAGGCCAGGATGAAGGTGTGTTACTCCTGCTGCAAGGATGGTGAAGCTGAGGCTTAGAGATGTCAAGCCACGATTCAACTTCAAGCAGATGGAAGAGAACAAATTGGAATTTAAAGCAAGTCTCTGGGGGTGCCCAGCTGGCTCAGCTGGTGAGGTGTGCAACTCTTGATCTCAGGGCCATGAGTTCAAGCTCCATGTTGGGTGTGGAACTTACTTAAAACATTTTTTAAAAATTTAAAACAAGTCTCTGGCTCTCAGTCCTGACTCTTATTCACCACATTGTATGCCTCCCTTTTCCTTCCAAGAGCTAACTGCATACTCCCTCCTTTTTCTCTGATTTTCCTTTTGTTCTTACAGTTCTAGAACAAACAGAGTTTTTTTTTTCTTTTGCCTTTGTAAATAATTCCATTGCAAAATGGATGGACCTAGAGGGAGTCACGATAAGCTAGATAATTCAGGCAGAGAAGCACAGATACCATATGTTGTCACTCATAGGTCTAATGGGAGAAACCTAATAGGAGACCATGGAATGGGAAGGCGGGGGGGAAGAGTTGGAGAGAGGGAGTGAGGCAAATCATGAGAGACTTTTGAATGCTGAGCACAAACTGAGGGCTGAAGAGGGAGGGAGAGGGGGGATGGGGATGATGGTCATAGAGAGGGGCACTTGTGGGGAAGAGCACTGGGTGTTATATGGAAACCAGCTTGGTAATAAACTATATAAAAATTTTAAAATAATAATAAAAAATAAAGAAATACATACTCACATTTGAAAAAAATACAGAGAACAAACTGAGGGTTGCTGATGGGGTGTTGGGTTGGGGGAAGGGCTAAAGGGATGAGAAACATTAAGGAGGACACATGTTGGAATGAGCACTGAGTGTTATATGTAACTGATGAATCACTAAATTCTACTCCTGAAATAATTATTACACTGTATGTTAACTAACCTGAATTTAAATAAAAAAATAACAAAAATAGAGAAAGTAAATCCTTTAATTAATGAAAAAAAAAAAAGAAAAAGAACCAGTGGATGCCAGAGCAAACCTCTATCAGCTACTGAGGCTTGATTGTTAAATTTTTAGGAATTTTAGGACCTGGTTGTTAATAGCCATTATAAAATATTAAACTGTATAAAACTTACAATTAAATGTGATATTAAAAATAAAGTAATAAACACTCAAAACTTGTCACTTCTTATTTGTTTTACTCCATTTGCTGATGTTTGTCCTTTTGAGGGTACTTATATCTGTTGTATCTACTCCTTCTAAATCTATGTTTGTGGGCATCTTATTGGTAGCTTGAAAGTAGCCTTAGTTGGGGATATTTATCCACAGAATTTGGTAAATACTACAAAGTAGAGCTTTTCTGCCCAGACAGCTGGTTGTTAAACATTTGCCAGCACACCATGGGGCATGACAAACATGGACAAAACAAAACTTGAGTGCTGTACCCCTGTGTGACCATAAACCAGCTCAAGATGTAGAGTGTTTTCTGCAAGCCCCAAGAGAATCCCTCATGCTCCTGCTTAACTTACACCATCTGCTCCCCACACGGTGGCTACTGTTCTGATGTTTCTCACCCGAGTGTATGCTCACTGGTTTTGGGCTTCATAAAAATAGAATAATACAATAAGTTCTTTTTAGTGTACAACTTATTTTGCTCCACGAGTATCAGTGAGATTCATCATGTTGCAGTGTGTAGAGTTGCTTATTTCTTCTTATTCCTTGGCAGTATTCCATTGTATAATTCCATTGTTATTTATAGAATAATTAATAATGTAACGTATTTGTTCATTTTCCTGTAAAAGGACATTGGAGTTTGTTCCAGTTTGTAGTGTTTATGACTACAACTTCTACAGGTATTCTTGTCCATGCCTTGCAGCAAATAAAAGGCCCTTATTTCCCTTGGGCACACTGGAGCAGAGTGTCTGGGTTGGAGGGTGGTACACATTTATCTGCTGCAGATGTGAGCAGGCAGCTCTTGAATGCCTACTGTATTAAGACTGTAGCTGTTAGAAAAACAATTTGAAGACCTGTCCATCACTATACAAGGAAGATAGAAAGATGTGTGTGTGTGTGTGCATGACCTATAGCCTAACAGCATTTTGAGAGTTCAGTGAAGAAAAAAAAATGCTTCTTTTGGCAGGTGAGAGGGTGGGAAGAGGAAGAGGAGGAGACTGAGAAAGGGCAACAGGACAGGGAGTATGAGGAAGTGCACTTGATCATGCCCTTGTACGATAGGACAGACTAGGGGGCATGAGGTTGAAGAGCACCATGAGCAAAGCTGTGGGGCCAGTGCATGTGGCACCATAATGAAATTTACATCAACTCACATTTGGGATCCATTTCTGGGGTAATGTGCTTTAGTCCCTATAGCTTGGGAAAGAAAAGAGATGATGTTTCTCAGACTCAGTAGGCAGCATGTTTTTATTGGTATGTACGGGCCACCAAATGAAATTCTGATTCAAAACAGAAAGATTCTTTGGCCAAAGTTAATGCACAATTTGACAAACATAATGAGCTAGACTCATTTCCCTAGTAAATCCTTCCTTCTTTGTCCTCCACTTGCCTCCCTATATCCAGTTCTCCCTCTGCCCCTCTCCTTCTGATCCCTGTCCTTCTGCACCTTCCACTACTCATTTCTCTCCTTCCTTTGTCCAGATTTCCTACCTTTTCTCAGGACTAAGACTTCAAAATGCTTGTTGCCTCTAAAAATCCATCTCTCCCATAAACCAGGGATGCAGGCAACTGAAGAATTTAAACTTTGGACCCAGGCTGAATTAAGAGCTATAATTAAAATTTTTTTGATGTTTATTTATTTTTGAGAGAGAGAAAAAGTGCATTGGGGAAGGGACAAAAAGAGGGGGAGGGACAGAGAGAGAAGGAGACACAAAACCCAAAGCAGGCTCCAGGTTCTAAGCTGTCAGAACAGAGCCTGACACGGGGCCCAAACTCAGGAACCATGGGATCATGACCTGAGCCAAAGTCGGACACTTAACTGACTGAGCCACCCAGGTGCCCAAGAGCAATAATTAAGGATTTACATAAACCCAGACAAGGCCAGTTTTTTGTAGAATAATTTAGAGTTCTCTTGGATGCATATGACCCACAGTTACTGTGATTTTATGTGTCAACATTACTGGTCTGAGTTGCCCAGATATGTGGTTAAACATTATTCCGGATGTGTTTATGGGTGTGATTAACATTGAAATTGGTGGACTTTGAATAAAGCAGAGTGTTAGTTGCCACCCATAATGTGGGTGAATGTCACACAATAAGTTGAAGGCTTTAATAGAACATAAAATCTACCCACTCCCAGCAAAAGGAATGCTACAATAGATGGCCTTGAAGTACAACATTGGTTCTTTTCCAGTATCTCCAGCCTGCTGGCCCACCCTGCAGATTTTTGACTTGTCAACTCCCATTGTTATGTAAGTCTATTCCTTAAGGTAAGTTTCTACACACACACACATTTCTGTTCCCTAAAGAATGTTTACTAATACAGCTACTTGATCTATATGAATGTGTGCACATATTGATCAGAACATCACATGCTAAACTCTGGATGGCAAAAGCTGATTGGACTAACCTGGAAAGGGACCCACAAAAATCCCTTTTTCCACACTAACTCAGAGAGTCAACCAAAAAGCCTACTAAGTAAGGCAAATCTGCTCAAAAGGCATGCCTGAAATGTTTCAGTAAAAATATATTGGACCACAATTGCATAATGCAAGAGAGAAGATAAAAGTATAGGATATTTTAAGGTAGACTAGGAAATACGTTACATCAACATTTGAGAATTAAAGAAGGTGCCAATTTGTAGACAAGGCTCTCACCTCATTTTGTCAGTGGAGTAAAACTGAAATTGGAGACCTAATTAAAAAAAAACAGAAAATAAAATAGGAAGCAACCCTGTACCTGGAATATAGCACCTGGCAGAGCATGTGAGAGGAGCTTCAGAACAAAAACAACAGAACCCAAAATAAACGTATACCCCCTAGGATCCAACAGCTACAACCAAGCACCTACTAACAAGGACACTGTAAACAGAAGGGACACTGGGATAATGATTATCCTGTTTTACCAAGGAAAAGTTGGCATAATGAAAAATCATAAAACTCAAAGGACCCAACATCCTGCCATACCCTTAAACACTTAAAGTGAGTAACTAGAAATATAGATGGTCCATCTCATTGTTCTTAGTAGATATGGGTGTTATTCCTTCTGTGTTCAACCTTTCCATTTTTGCTCAACCTCCTTCTAAGGGTAAATATAACACAAGGTGGTAGAAATTTTAGATAACTTACAGACTTTTCTTGTTTCCCAGGCCTTAACTAACCCTTGGGCATCTGACTGCTAAGGTTTCTTCCTGCTCTGTGATTCTACCTCTGCCAATTTAATAGGGAGAAACTTACTCTGCTATGGAACTGTGATTTTAAATGCACACTAGAGGGACACTTTTTTGAGCTATCAGAGGACTCCTTTATTCATAAACAAGTGTCTTCTCTGGATACACCTTTGTCTCTTCTATCATGTTTGATGCGTGACCATGATAAAGATCTTGACACTGTGCCTGACACTCTATGGGATATAAGTTCCACTGACAGATGGAAATTAATTTCAGTAGAACCTATTAAAATTCAGATATATGCTAAAGAATGGTTACCCAAATTTACCCAATGTCACATGAAGCAAGAAACAACGGAGAGGCTCAAACCTATGGTTGAAAGAAAACCTAACAGAGCACCTACTGGAACTAGAAGGGGAGCAGCAAGAGCACCCCAAAACCCAGCAGAAGAAAAGAAATAATAAAGATCAGGGCAGAAATAAACAATATAGAATCCAAAAAAACAGTCGAGCAGATCAATGAAACCAAGAGTTGGTTCTTTGAAAAAATAAACAAAATTGATAAACCTCTAGCCAGCCTCCTCAAAAAGAAAAGAGAGAGCACCCAGATCGACAAAATCATGAATGAAAAGGGATCTATTACAACCAATCCCTTAGAAATACAAAAAATCATCAGAGAATACTATGAAAAATTATATGCCAACAAACTGGACAACCTAGAAGAAAGGGACACATTCCAAAATGTACATGCACTGCCAAAATTCAAACGGAAAGAGATAGAAAGCATGAACAGACCTGTAACCAGTGAAGAAATAGAATCCATTATCAAAAATCTCCCAACGATTAAGCGCCCAGGGCCAGATGGTTTCCCAGGGGAATTCTACCAGACATTTAAAGCAGAGCTAATACCCATTCTTTTCAAGCTATTCCAAAAAATAGAAATAGAAGGAAAACTTCCCAACTCATTCTACAAAGCCAGCATCACCTTGATACCCAAACCAGACAGAGACCCAGCAAGAAGAGAGAACTACAGACCAATATCCTTAATGAATACAGACGCAAAAATGCTCAAAAAGATATTAGCAAATCGAATTCAACAGCATATAAAAAGAATTATCCATCATGATCAAGTGGGATTCATTCCTGGGTTACAGGGCTGGTTCAATATTCACAAATCCATCAATGTGATCCATCACATTAACAGAAAGGATAAAAACCATAGATCCTGTCCATAGATGCAGAAAAACCATTTGACAAAATACAGCACCCTTTCTAAATAAAAACCCTTGAGAAAGTTGGAATAGAAAGAACTTACCTAACCATTATAAAAGCAGTTTATGAAAAGCCCACAGCTAATATCATCCTCAATGGGGAAAAACTGAGAGCTTTCCCCCCTGAGATCAGGAACACGACATGGGTGTCCACTCTCACTACTGTTGTTTAACATAGTGCTGGAAGAAAACCTTATATATAAAGGCTTGTCATACACTGCACTAGCCCTAAACATTCCTTCCACCAGTAAATAGACCAAATGGATGAGGATATCAATTTGTTCAAGATCTCAGGACCATCAACAAAATTGTTATCCTTTGCTTCCTTGTGGAACCTAACTTAACTGTGTGGTACCTAACTTAAATACCATCCTGCCATCAATTCCTCCTGAAGTAACTTGCTTCACTGAAGTGGATGTTTGCTCTGCCTTTTTCAGTTACCTCTAGGCTGGGAACTGGGGAGGAAAACAGTGCCCCTGACAGTCTTGTACCAGGAGCTCACTGAAGACCCTCCCTACTTTTCTTAGGTCCTCAATCAAGAATTTCAAGACCTAAATTTTCCTTGTAATTTAGTTCTGATACAATATGTGGATGATCTCCTGTTTTTTTTTTTCAGAACAAAGATAAGAAGAGAAGCCTAGAAAAGCTTCCATTTATTTCCTCCAGCCACAGCAGAAAAGGGACATAAAGTTCCAAAAGATAAATTACAATTTCACCATATCACAGGCCATTATTTAGGGTATGATCTATCTGAAAGAGGGAAAAGCACTCTGTGATAGACAAAAGGCTATCCAAGCTTATCATAGACCTGTTACAAAATGGCAGTAGGGGGAATTTCTAGTCTAACCAGACACTTCTGGCAATGGAAGACAAATTTTCCTGAGATTACAATACTTTTTTATCAGTTGACTAAGTCCCCCAGGAGAGACCTCTGCTCAGAGACCCCAACATGGACAGGCTCTGGAACTTGAAGGCTCTATCACAAGGCATCCTCAACCATAAAACTCCACTTCATCATCTATTTGTGCATAAGTGATCTGGACAGGCCACTTGTTGGCTGGCAATCTTATGAGTTTCCTAGGTGGAATCTGAATTTGACTTCTATACATGGAGGGCAAGGAGAGGTGGATGAAAGAGGCAGGTGCTCTGGGTTAGTAGGTGGTGGGTCTAATAAGCAAAGGAACTTGTATATGAGGCTTCTCTTGGGCAGTAGCACCTGCCCACCAAATATTAAGGCCTTAACTGGGTTTAGTCATGTATACTTCCAGATGGTCTCAACACCACATCACTATAAAACAGCTCTCATTGTGAAATTCAAACTGGTGTTGCCACTGTGGAAAATAGTATGGAGTTTCCTCAAAAAATTAAAAATAGGACTACTTTATGACCCAACAATTCCACTACCAAAGATTTGCCCAAATAATTAAAATAAACCCCTTTTTAAAAAGATATATGTACCCTTATGTTTACTGTAGCATTATTTACAATAGCCAAATTATGGGAGCAGCCCAGGTATCCATCAACTGATAAATGGATAAAGACGTGGGTTATATATATAGTGGAGTAAATCTCAACCATAAAAAAGAATGAAATCTTGCCATTTGCAACAACATAGATGGATTCATAGGTAAATGGGAAAACCAAATCGCATATGACAAATAGTATATTATTTTTCACTCATGTGTAGAGTTTAAGAAACAAAACAAATGAACAAAGAAAAAAAGAGACAAACCAAAAAATGTACTTTTAACTGATGGTTACCAGAAGGGAGGTGGGGGAGGGATGAGTGAAATAGATGAAGGGGGAAAAATCTCTCATTGTGTAAAAGGCAGACAGAACACAGATTCCAAGGACAGAAACAGGGTGGCCTAGGGCCAGCTCTCAGGTGAACTGGTGTTCATGGCTTTTTGATGACCTCCTCCTTCCCCACTGGGCCTAGAGTAGTGAGCAAGGCATTCCACTAGCATGGAGGTGGTTCCTTTGGTAGCTATCTGGCTGCATCAGACACCACAGCAATAGTATATGTATATGTATATGAAAAAGAAGATAAGATTTAGCTAGTGATCCCAAAATAAGTAGCAATTTTTTCCACTAAGAGCCCCATGACCTGAACCACCAATTTATTAAGTCTCCTACCCTAGGTGTGGGATTACTAATGGTGTTCAATTGTGTCCTCATGTGATTTCATAAAGATGACACATTATGAGACTCATCATGTATGAACACACAACATTCAGTTGATAATGGTACAGGTGCCTCTCTGAGTCAATACTCATGTCTAAGACCATTCTATTCTGGAGTATGGATTATCTCATTAGAGACATTTTAAAGTTCAGTTAAGACAGCCTTTATGAGCTTGTTAGCTTTAAGACTTGCTGGGTGAATTTAGTAAGAGCTCTATGAGCTGTATTCTTCTCCAGGCCAATGGAAAAAACAAACATGGTGGTCAGATGACTATACCAGTGGAAAACAGAATGTGTCCATCTGGCTTTGAGGAGACGGAGGTTGCAGCTTTAGCAAGTTAACATGGTTGTACATACCATGCATGTTGGCCAGGAGGAGGCAGCACTGCCAGGTTGGAGGAGATGGAGTGGGGGCCAGGGTATGCCAGACTAGGACCCCTACTGTCTTCCCTCTTTCAGTGGTGCATGTTCCATTCCAAAGATAGTGCATTTCAACAGGTCTGGTTTGCAGCAGGACAATGATATCTCAGTGGAGACTGAATAGTTTCACCCCAAGTTACTAAGTAACTTATCATCTGGGTGGGATGTCCAATTGCAAATTCCATTAGATAATCTCTTTTCCAAGTTTGATGAGACTTGGTGTTCTCAGAAGCCTAGCATGTTGACTCACAATGAGAGCCTGGGCAATGGCAACTTCCCATGACTTTTATATCTTATGGCATTGGGTGTTTTGGTCTTTAGTCTGGCATATGGGGCAACAAGCCCGTTTTTGATCATTTGAAATGTATTAAAGCCTGGAACGTAAGGCAGTCCATCTGGCCAAGGTGATTTTGTCTGTTAGTAATTTAATCTTCTGCTTTAATCTCCCATTGTTCCTTGCCACAAACCTTGCTTCTTATGGGTTAGAGAGGAGATGGGACCTCTATTCAATGTCATGTTCTTTTGCCTAATCTTGGACATCAGGACCTATGAAATATAACCCCCCACTCACTGTCTATTTGATGATGGTATCTGTACATGCTACTCAGCTTCTCTAATCCCCTAATGGTGGAGCCTGGCTTTCTTGGGAATAGGAAAAACTTGGTTTAGGACAGAAGCAGTGTCCACACAAACCAGGTTTTGAATTCTCACTTGAGGGAGGGGGCCAATATGAGCAATTTGTCAATCACTTCTGGTTGGGAACTTTAGTGGATGTCCTAAGATTTCTTTGGCAGTGTCACTGAGCACTGTTTAAAACACACAGGATGTGCTGTTACTCTATTCACCAAGTCACTATATTTCAAAGGCAGTCCAGTATCCTCATTAATAGGCCATCCTACCTGGACAGTCATTCTTGTTTTACACTGAAGGATCAGTTGTAAAGGCTTATACCTGACCAAGGACATCAATTTCCTGATTTCCAGAGGATGTTAGCATACTATGAACAATTATGTGGAAAACTGAAAATTGCCTCAGGCTTTTGCAGGTGAACCCAAATGTCGTTCCACCTATCCTGACTCCATGAAGGTTTATTTATGATTATGTGACTTCTTACTGTCTAAACTATAGGGGTAATCCCTTTAGAACAGCCCAAATATCAAAACAAGGTTTTGACAGCCAGGGCTTACGATTCATCACCAGCCAAACCACCCTGAGTTCAGTCCACTGGCTGCTCTTGTTCCTTTCTGGTTTCCAGCGTTTGTATACCAGACATTAGTGGGAATCTCCCCTGCTCCTTCCCTGCAGGCCACAGGGGCCACCATACAAATAGGGGTGGAACCATTTGAAGAATCTACATGCTCTTCAGGGTCTAGTAGCACTTCCATTTTTAGAGACAGTGAGCTGGTGGACAGGGTGCTTCTCTGGTCCTAATACCCATGCCACTTAGTTAAAATGGGAATTTGAGCCATGCCTAAGGTGGGTCAGTATTCTCACCAACTCCTTCTTAGAAGGGAAGATCTTACCATGATATACTGTTCCTCTGTGAAAGGTTCTATGTGGAAGAGCACTATGTATACTACTAGAAACTATTGCTCTGTAGGGGTATACTGGGTTTCATGATCTTCAACCAGGAGGTTTTGTCTACTAGAAGATACATCAGAGGAAAACCATTCTTTTTTTTTTTTTAATATAACACAATTTATTTTTTTTAACATATGCAATTATTTTCCATCATTTACAATACAGTAGTTACAATGACACTCCATACAGAAAAACACAGTAAAAAATCAAAACACCAACTTCTATTTCATGTAATTAGACTTATACAGATATAGGTTATACAGGTCATGTAATTAGACTTATACAGATAGAAGGTTAAGTAACAACTAGTTAATAGATAAGCTGCTATATAACAATTGCCACTTCAGATAGCTGTGAAATTAGGAAAACCATTCTTTAATCTCATTGGAAGAGACCTTCTCAGGAACTGTTGAAAACAAACACAGCTGAAAACTCCAGGGAGTCCAGCCTTGGGTTCATGTTTCACAACTAAAGAAGCAATTGAAAACTCCACATAATTTGGAAGACTACTCAAATAAGGGACCTCAAACCAAAGATTCTCAGAAGCAGTTGATTTTTGGAAGCAGGCAGATGACCCAAGACCTTTAGAATCAGCTGATGACCTCAGATAATGGACAGCTTCTGCCCAAGACATAAGACCAGGGTCTCTGTTTAATTCCTATTTTTAAAAATCTTCTTTCTTACAATCATTTTCATTTTCCATTGATTTCCTGGCTGTTACCCACCCATAGTGGCCTATGTCTGTTTTTTTTCCCTTCTGGTTACAATGTTAGATCAGGAATACTCATTCTAATACCATTCTTAGGTTATCCAAGACAGCACAGACCTAAATCCTACCTATTGTTGAATATGCCATCCGTCGCAGACCCCATGATGAAAATCTTTGGCAATTCTGGTGTTTCAGATTGTACCTATCTGGGAAAATGACCTTAACCAAATAAACCTGTGATTTTGCTAGGGTCCTTCTCTCCCTTACAAAATATAGATTAGACCCTGGATAATCCTAAGTCTGAATTCAACAAACTTCATATGATGACGGGCAACTACTTTCATTCTATAAATCACCAAGCTTGGAAAGTCCAACTCAGATGCAACTTCAGAATAAGGCCTCCTCGATTATTCAGGAACTCTATTCATTGCCTACGCAAAAAATCAGAGTAAATTCCCAACAGTGGGGATTATTGAAATAGAAATCACTAACTCATACTAAGCAAAATAAGCTAGGCAGAGAGGACAGATACCACACGTTTGCACTCATAGGTCTAACAGGAGAACAGGAGAAACCTAATGGAGGACCAGGGGGAAGGGAAGAGGGAAAGAGAGTTGGGGAGAGAGGGACACAAAACCTGAGAGACTATTGAATACTGAAAATGAACTGAGGGTTGAAGGGGGAGGGGTGGGGGAAGGGAGGTGGTGATAATGGAGGAGGGCACTTGTGGGGAAAAGCACTGAGTGTTATATGGAAACCAATTTGACAATAAACTATTTTAAAAAAACATTAAAAAATCACTAACTCTAACAGTTATAAATGGTGCCACCTCTGCCCTACATGGAATACTGATCAGTTTCAACTTGTAGGCATGCACAGTGGTAGCAATGACAATCACATTGTTCTAGATTTTGTTGGTCATAATGTGGTTATTACTACTGTAAATACTTCCTTCTGTTCTTGAATCAATAAACAAGCCTGATGGAATAGTCTTTATGCTTTAAAGAAGAAGCACTTGGCTCTCTCTGTAAGGTTGAACCTCATGGCCTATGGGATTTGTTCTCTTGGCCTGAGTTGTGCAGTTAGGTTTCCTGATGTAATAACCAGGTTTTTAGCTCCTGTGAACTTGATGCCTTAACATATGCCCTGCATACATGTAGTCTTCTTGCCTTGGCCCAACCCCACTCCCTGGAGGATTCTCCTCCCAGGGGTACACTTTTCAAATACAAACTAACCAACCCAGAGTCTACACACCCCCAAAACCAATAAGGATAATTTCTTCTCTCTTATGCTACATGCAGAAACCACAGGAAAGGCTTGAGCCCACATGTCCTCTCTCTCTTGACCTCTGGCTCTGTATCCTCACCCTTGGTGGTGATTCCCTATGTGGGCCCCTGTGGTGTGATGTGTATTCTCTCTCTTGGGAACTGTGAGTATAATGAACTATCTTTTCAGTAATAGTAATCTCTTGGTCTGTGGCCTTGTCGTACTTACATAATAATAGAACCCGTTAAAACAGTTGGTTGTTAAGCATCTTACAGACACTATTCTTTGTTTTTGGTTTTGTTTTACTGGTCACAGTGCTGATTCATTGTGTTCTATTCAGAATATTAAGCCTTTGCACAGTCTAGCTCTCATTAGATGATGGCTTTTATGACACAGCAACAAAAATGTTGAGAAGATCTTGAAATATGATTTATTTTGAAAGGACTGAACACCTCCAGGCAGCACAGCTCTGGATCTCTAACCTCTCAGAATTGGTCAACCACTTGCAAGTTAGAGAATTGCATAAGTGGAGAGACTGAGGAACTGATTATGCAAATGAACAATGTCCAGACCATACAGGACAACAGAACACAACTCACTCTCTGGAGCAACCAAACATGGGGCAGCAGTCCATGCCAGGGTGGTCAGAATTTGGCAAATAACTGCCTGCTTCACTGCATTTTGTCTCTGCTTCCAATTCATGACCAACCAGAAAAACCTAAACATGATACCAAAATAAACCACCTATTAGAAATAGATATCCTATTTCTACTTATCCAGCATCCAGCTCTTCCTGAGGCCTACAAGCTTTAATCTAACTGTACTTGAAATCATCTCCTTTTTCCCACCATAAAGCTTTCCTGCCCTATGACTGTTTTTGAGTCTCTGCCAAAAGCCAGTGATACCAAGCTCTTGACATTGGAAAGGAAAGATTTTATTTGAAGTGTTTACTTCAAAGGAACTATTGGCATACTGGGCGAAGGACCATGGTAATAGGGGGTGAAGGATGCTTGCCTTAGGGAGACTGCTGTGACCTGAGGTCTGCAGCATGTCCCTGTCTTCCTTTCATAGTGAGAAGCAGACAAAGCTGGGAAGAATCAGCAGTGCAGTGGGGTGAACGAGTGGAGGTTGCAAGAGGTGACCCAATGGCACAGCCAAGAACATGTCACCCCAACATCTGCCTGTTCTCAGGAGGGGCTCATGGAGGGCTGTATGCTGGCTCAGGCTGGAGGTGGGCAAGGTTCAAGGTCTGGGTGAAGGAGAAACTGCTGACCTGAGTTTTACTGATAAACAATTTGTTCACATTGGTTAGTAGGTACCACACAGTTCAGGTAACAAGTGAAAAGGCAAAGAATGGGGATCTGGATGGCCAGTGCTGGCTTGGTCACCAGGGGACAGCATAGGTCTTATCTAAGCTGTCCGAGGAAGCAGTCCTTTGTAGTAAGCTCTTTCCAGAACACAAGGGGTGGGGGATTCCTTGCCTTCCCTGTTTTCCAGGAGCACCAGGCTCAGATAAATGTCAATATCATCAGTGTTACATAGCAAATTGTCAGTAATCACCTCTACTTATTCTTCTTTTCTTTCACTTCCATAGTTAGGAGAGCTCAAGGCCCAGGCTAAGTCCTTGGCTACTTTACTCTCTGTTTCCTTGCCCTGTTTTCCATTTCTCAATCTTTCCCTTTCTTGGTTCACAAGCTCATTTTCCTGGTGGCTATGTTCCAGTAACCTCCTTAGACACATAAACTAGGGGCACCTGTGTGGCTCAGTCATTTAAGCATCTGACTCTTGACTTCAGCTCAGGACACGATTTCACAGTTCATGAGTCTGAGCCCTGTATGAGGTCTGTGCTGAAAGCATGGAACCTGCTTGTGATTCTCTCTCTCCCTGTGTCTCTGTCTTTCTCTGTCTCTCTCTATCTCTCTCAAAATAAGGAAGTAAATAAATACTAGATTAGGTGTAATTTCCCCTCCGGTTTCTCAATCTTTGTTCTTGTTCTTCTCACCTTTTGGAGGTGGCTGCAACATTCTAATGACATTCAAATAGCTGATTTTACGTGTGGACCTGGACTTTTTTTTATTCATCTTTGAACTGTTCTTTTTTATAACTGAATTATATAATGTAATAGTATTCATGAGACTCATGTAAAATCCTTTGAAGTTATTCTTTGCTCATTTAATTATTAGTCTCTGAGTTCGTGTTGGTTGTTTTCCTCCAATGTCTGGTGACCGTGGCTATCTCTTCATGATTGTAAAGAGAAACACTGTTGGCTTGTGTTGGCCCTTTGCTGGTGGCTTCCTGAGGGTGCAGCAGACAGAGGCCATTTCCTTGGGGTCTCAGCCTCTGCACCTATAGGCTGCTCTCTTCAGCCAGCTTCCCAGGGACTAAACCCATGTTTCTCTTATTACTTGGGGGCTTATGTATTTTTATTCACTTTATATCACTTATCAGACTTTGGGAAAGAGCAGAGATAAATTATGTATTCAGTTCATAATTTTTAATTGGATGATCAGTCAGCAATTTAAGAAAGTAAGTGTTCTCTCTTGTTTTCCTTGCCATCTTAATTCATTATGTATGTATGTATGTATTTCCACCATCTCATTTCAGCATGCGGATATCTTGAGATAAACTTTGCCAGACATACTATATTCTACTTGTCTTCCAAACTTCTCTTCGGCATCTATATTTTCTGTCTTAGGGTTCCTTCTTAGTACTTAGCACTAGCCAAGAGTGCTCCATACACTGGACTTTAGCTTCGGTGGTAAAGTTTTTTCAGAGAGTGACTAAGGCATGCTTAAAAAAAAACCCCACATTTTCTTAGGATCACATCAGCATCTTAGGAGATAAAGCCCACAATATGCATTTAAATGAGTGCTCACTGTGTTGAGGGAGGCGGTGAGTGTTCATTAACTCTCTGGATGCAGGAAGCAAGGCAGATGCTGTCTTCTCTGACTGAGTCTGGGATCGAAGCAGCAACTCTGAGAGATGGGTACCATGTGCTTTAGTGCACAAATTCATGTTTTGTTTTGTTTTGTTTTATGTCTTTATTTTATTCTGAGAGACAGAGACAGAGAGCAAGCAGGGGAGGGGCAGAGAGAGAGGGAGACACAGAATCTGAAGCAGGCTCCAGGTTCTGAGCTGTCAGCACAGAGCCCGATGCGGACTGGAACCCACAGACTGTGAGATAGTGACCTGAGCTATAGTCCGACACTTACCTGACTGAGCCACTCAGGCACCCCCATAAATTCATGTTTTAAGGCATGAAACAAACAGCACAAAGTGAAGCCAATTCATAGAAGTCTCTTTCTTTCAGGACTTTTTGGTTGTTAAAGATGACTCCCCCTCCACTGGCCCCTCTTCCCAAGGAGCATCCTAGAGGCCAGACAGCTGCTACCATTTCCCCTGCAGTCTTCCACAGGACAGCACAGGCCCTGTAAAGACAAGAATGGGTCCCTTTTTTATTTTATTTTTTTATTTTTTAATAGTTTATTGTCAAATTGGTTTCCATATAACACCCAGTGCTTCTCCCCACACATGCCCTTCACCATGACCATCACCCCCCTTCCCCTTCAGTCCATGGTTCATTTTCAGTATTCAATAATTTCTCTTGATCTGTGTGCCTCACTCTCCCTAGCTCTCTTTCCCCCCTCCTCTTCCCATGGTCTCCTGCCAGGTCTCTCCTGTTAGACCTATGAATGCAAACATATGGTATCTATCCTTCTCTGTCTGACTTACTTCACTTAGCATGACACCCTAGAGGTCCATCCACTTTGCTACAAATGGCCATATTTCATTCTTCCTCATTGCCATATAGTACTCCATTGTATATATATATATATATATATATATATACTACATCTTCTTGATCCATTCATCAGTTGATGGACATTTAGGTTCTTTCCATGATTTGGCTATTGTAGAAAGTGCCACTATGAACATTGGGGTACATGTGCTCCTATGCATCAGCACTTCTGTATCCCCTGGGTAAATCCCTAGCAGTGTTATTGCTGGGTCATAGGGGAGTTCTATCGATAGTTTTTTGAGGAGCCTCCACACTGTTTTCCAGAGTGGCTGCACCAGTTTACATTCCCACCAACAGTGTAGGAGGGTGCCCATTTCTCCACATCCTGACCAGCATCTATATTCCCTTGATTTGTTCATTTTAGCGACTCTGACTGGTGTGAGGTGGTATCTCAGTGTGGTTTTGATTTGAATTTCCCTGATGATGAGTGACGTTGAGCATCGTTTCATGTGCCTGTTGGCCATCTGGATGTCCTCTTTGGAGAAGTGTCTATTCAGGACTTCTGCCCATTTCTTTAGTGGGTTATTTGTTTTTTGTGTATGGAGTTTAGTGAGCTCCCGGTATATTTTGGATACTAGCCCTTTATCTGATATGCCACTTGCTACTATCTTTTCAAGAATGGATTCTTTTATGCCATCTTATGGGGGCAGCCACTGGGGCCTTAATCTGGCTTCTAATGTAATTGACTTATTTTTTAAATGACCAGATAATGATAAACACCCATAGAGCATTTGGAAAGTATCAAAACACTAGAAATCTCGACACAAGGAAGCAATGATGAATTTTATTTGACATACTTCTCATCTCCTTTCCTGTCCATTGTTAAATGTTTGCCCCCAGAGATAATACTCTTCTATGCCATCATGTATCTTGCTCTGATAAAATCAAAACCAAAAATAAAAACAAGAAAAAACAGAAAACAAACTTTAAAAACTTTAAACTGAAGTTGTATGAAGTCCAAATCATAAATGAACAGCTGAGAATTTTTTACAAGCTGATTCACCTCTCACCTTGTAAGCAGCATGTAGGTCAAGATGCAGAATGTCTCCAGCCCCGTGAAGCTCTTACATATGAAGTCTACCAGGCTGTCATGTCCAAGAGCATCACTGAGTCAGGGCAAGGAGAAATGTTAAAATTCTCCTTCAAAAGCAGGACAATTGGCCAAGTTACTGACAAAATCTTGGCCATGTTGGTTTTTCTTTCTTTCTTCTTTTTCTATTTTCACTTCTTTATTGTTGTTCTGAATAAGGTGCTGTTGCTGAACCTTTCTAACTGACAGACATGATTTAATGGGGTTGGGTGTAGCTGCAGCCAACAGGCTGGGGTCATGATTCTAGGCTTGGAGGACAAGCAGAGCTGTGTTGCTGGATGGTCCATCAAAGAGCTTTGAGGTCAACTTTTCTGGTCCGAGCCACCTGACATGTCTGCATGCTGCTAGAATTCTGTTTCTCAAATGCTGCTGAATCCTTGGTCACTAGCTGTGCTTGGTATTCCCTGCAGTCCAGGGCCAAGTGCACCTTCACTGGCCTACTGTATGCTCTGGCTCTGGGCAGAGATCCCCAACCTCACTGGCAGCAGGCATAGTTCTCCTGGGAAGCCCTGGGGTAAAGGCTATCTATCCACCCAACGTTCCCTGAGCACCCTGAACCAATAGTGTAGAAATAGCACCTCTCAGCTTGGCATAAGTGCACTTTCAAGTCTCCTCAATGGTATTATATGAACAAACAAGACTTTGTGCTGAGTGATTTAATTTTACCTGGCAAACAGTTTCTTGCACATGCACATTTGATTGTAAATCCATAAACCTCAAAGGCCTTAGAAGCTATCCAGGCCCAAGTTCATTTTGAGGGAAGCCAAACTCCTGAGCAGAGGAAGGTCCTTGGCTGGTGGTGAGTAGAGCATACAGTAGGTTGCAGCTTGAGCATCACAGAGCCTCATCCCTGCCAACAACTCAAGTGTGCTAGGACCACACCTTACCTTTGCCCACATGCGCCCCAAGTTGTGCCAGCACACTGGGGTCTATAGGAAAGTCAAGTGAAAGAGCAGTCTCAGTGGGTCAGTACTTCTAGGGAAGCATGAGTATGAATGTGGAGGGAGAGGTCCCAGGGCGTGTGAGTGAAGCCTGCCTCCCAAGTGAGGACAGCAGGTAATGTGAACAAACCATGCTGTCACTCTGCACCTCGTGGCTTCATCTGAAGTTGGACCCCACACCTATCACGAATGGTGTCAGAGCCCCTAGTGACAAGCACCAGACTCTACCCCAACAGCACATCTAGAACAGCTGGCTAGCCCTTCATGTCTTTTCCCATTGGATCAGATATTGGGGGCACCCTCCTATTGTCCCCTCAGTGCCCTCTGGAAGTGACCCACATACTGTTGTTCAGAAAGCCAATGCCCCCAGGCCTGTCTCCCTGAAAGTGCTGTCTCCCCCTGAGTACACACAGGCAGGCCAGGAGTGGTCAGGAGTGACTGTCATAGTGACCTGTTTATATGCCTTATTTTACCTTCTTGGCTATAAGGATAAAGATGGGTCTGCATCTTTTATGTCCCCCACAGTGGCTAGCATGTAGTCCTACATAAAGTAGGTCTTCAATAAATGCTGATACACAAACATCAATGTGGTTATCTGGGAATTTCTCTTACATCACCAAATACCAAGACATCAGTGTTTTCCTTATTTGGTATTCCAGGCCCTAAAAGCATAGCAAAATTAGTCAGGGGGGCACAGTTCATGCTTCCTCAGCTGATGAAAGCATAACATACAATTTAAGCATCTGATTCAGAGCCAAAAATGTTAACCTCCAATTAACTTATATCCTCCTGACACCTATAAATGTTAGGATTATGCAAATGCATGAGGTTATTAATCATGTCTAATTATTCAATTATGGAAGATCAAATATCAGTGGAGATGCAAGCTTGTGAATGATTTACTAGAAAAGTAAAGTTTGATAAACCTGAAGCTTGCAGCTTGGTGGTAAGAGAGATTTGTGGGGCACTGAGTGGCTTTCAGGGTGGAGTGAGGGATGTCACATATCTTCCCTGGAGACTGGTGGCTTGGAAACCAAATTCTGTTTGTGGGGTCAGAGTTTGTCCTGCCAGAAAAGTATGTCTACTTTTTTTCCTTAGAGCTGAGGTGACTTCCAGCCCCTAGCCCATACCTTTGCTCATGGCTAGGTGGGGCTGTCTTAGCCTCTTAGCAAGGGGTGACCTGTTTAATCATATCAACTCAGCTAAGGTCTTGTGTTGATATGTTGATATATCTGAATGTTGGCTGAGTTGTGGGTAACACATTGAAATAGTCATGGTCTGGAGAGAAATATGGACTCCACATTAATTTAGAAACAAGCAGATAATGTGACTTTTCACCTGGACACCTGAGCCCTGGGGAACACAGACTTCCCTGGGGTTCTTGGCAACAGTTCCAGATCCCTAGAGTCCATATTATCTCCTCACTAAGTCAGATAGGGACACATGCGGGTTCCCTCTGCCATTCCTCATTAGTGATGCCTACAGATCCTTCATGTCTCCTATTCTGGAAAGCAGGACCATTGGAATATTGCAGGTAAATTTGGGATCCAAGCCCTGCAGAGTTTTTCCCTGCATCAAAGCTTCAGTGTTAGGGTGAAGTGTTGGGATGCTCTGAATCTAGAAATGTCACAGAGTGCAGCAAAAGGCTTGGTAAACTTTTCATTTAATGTTCATTTAATGACCATGCCCCTTCCATGCCCAAACTGTAGCCAAAGACTACAATGCTCTTGGCAGGAAGCCCTGTGGGAGCAGAGCAGAGAGAAAGAACATCAATAAGAAACATTGAAATCATTTTTTCCCATGAATTTAAAAGTAACAGCTTTCTCCACCATCACCACCACCTCTTTTCCCCCCACCCCCTTCCCCCTTAACTCTCAGTTCATTTTCAGCATTCAATAGTCTCTCAAGTTTTGTATCCGTGGAGGGCACTTAAGGGGAAGAGCACTGGGTGTTGTATGGAAACAAATTTGACAATAAAAAAAAAAATTAAAAAAAAAAAGTAACAGCTTTCTCTCTAATCTTGGCAATGCTTATCATATGGGTATGTCATTTTGCCAGAAAGGAAAGTATCTCTGAACAGCCAGAGCAGTACTTCCTACAGATTAATAAAAATTATATTTTTAAATGTAATTCAAAATTTGGGAGGAATCACCAGTTTTCCCCCCCAAGATACACAAACTAAAAGTTGTTGATTAGAATTTTGTGTGCCTTATTTCAAAGGATGTTTATTCAAATTAGTCAATCCTTATCTTTACCAAAATAAATATTTACTACTTTCTTATTTTCATTAACAAAAAATATATGCAACAACCATACCCTTAGGTTTTTAGTACTTTTACCATCTCTTTTCTTGAATATAAGAGAAACTTTGATCATTATGTCTCATAAAGCTGATAAGACCCTTTATGATTTTACAGTGGATTCTTAATTCTTCCCAAGGCTTTTATCATATGTTTTATTTTGTAAATAATTTTTTCTACATATGACGTTACATTATAACAAGTTCAATAATGAGAAACATTTAGACTTATTTTGCTTTTAGAATCTGTTACAGCATAAATGTGGAATTAACTGTATCAATTTTAAGTATTTTTTGTTTTTTGATGTACCTTAAAGTATTATACATTATACTTTAAAATATGCATTAATATTTTATTGTGGTAAGATACATATAACACAAAATGTACCATCCTGAATATTGTTAAAGTGTACAATTCTGGGGCATTTAAATCCATTTACACTGTTGTGCAGCTCTTATGACAGTCTATCCCTTTTTTTCATCTTATAAAGTTGAAATTCTGTATCTATAAAACAATAACTCCCTATTCCCCCTCCTCCAAGTCACTGGAAACCATCTTTTTACCCTCTGTCTCTGTGAATTTGACTACTCCAAGCACCTCATAGAAGAAGAATCACACAGTATTAAACTTTCTGTGATGGATTTGTTTTACTTAATGTTATGTCCTTATTCATGTTGTAGCATATCACAGAGATTCTTTCCTTTTGAAGGCTGAATAATAGTCCACTGCCTGTATATGCTAGTTTGCTTATCCATTCATCCATCAATGGACATTTGGGTTGCTTCTATACTTTGGCCATTGTGAATAACGTGGAGAGGAGCAGAGGTGTACAGATATCTCTTAAAGAATCTGCTTTCAATTTGGGGGGTCATATATCCAGAAGTAGAGTTGCCATATCATATGGTAATTCTATTTTCAAGTTTTTGAGGTCTTTTTATATTGTTTTTTGACAGTGGCTGTTCATTTAGTATTCTGACTAGCAGTGTTAATTCCCATTTCTCCACATCCTAGCCAACACTTGTCTTCTGTTTTTGTTTTCTTCAAAAGTAGCTGTCCTACCAAGTGTATGGTGATAGCTCATAATTTTGATTTGTATTTCTCTGATGACAAGTAATGTTGAACATCTTTTCATGCGCTTATTGGTCATTTGTACGTCTTCTTTGTATAAAAGTCTATTCAATGTTATTTTGTCTATCTTTTGAATTGGGTTGTTATTGCTGAGTTTTAGGAGTTCTTTCTATATTTTGGATGTTGATCTTTTATTAGATTAAAATTACCATCATTTTAACCTTGACTGCACAAGATACATATCCCAATTTGTTTGTCAGTGATTCTTATACTGTTTCTTGAAACACACAGGCACATGTTTGGTTGAGCTGAGAAATGGCATATGCCTTCACCCAGGAAGTCCCATCTGGCAGTTGAGCCAGTCAAAGCTGCCATGCCCAGCTTTTCAAGCATGCTATCAGTGGCTCTCAGTCATTTGGGCTGGCTAAACCTCAGCTTCAAGATATTGATGAATATATATTTAAAACATATGACAAAATAAAATCTGATTCTTTCTCTTCATAGTTTGAACCCAATGCATCTGAGTGGAAGAAGACAAGCCTGTTTGATGGTCTTCTGCAAGTTATGCAAAAGGGCCTTTGTGCAGATGTCCCAGACACTGAGTAGTATGATCTGAACAACTGGGTAAGAAATCCCTTTTTAAGGCAGATTGTTTCTAATTCTCTGCTTTCAACAAAATCAAAAGGAGATCTAATTAGACCTCAGAAGGGGTCTTAAGAGCTGAGTAACAGTTGTTTGTATAACAAAATCCTCACCTACTCTCAGATGTGAACAAAGTTTCTCTGTGTTTATAGGTATAAAACAAAAACACAAAAAACAAAAGGTGACAATAAAATTGGTGCCAAATCTGCCCTGCTGAATTCTAGCAATAAGTAAAGTTCATCCATGGCAAGCCTCTCCACCTACCTCCGGTTGAAAAGACAAATTACAAGGCCCCAGCAAGGTGAATTTGTTTCTGTATGAAATAGAGGAGGGCCTGCAATGACCTCTGGACAGGTGGACCAGTCATGCTATCATGCTATACCTCCCTTTTCTTTCCTGACCTAGGGGACAGATACAAGGGTCAAATCCTCAGGAAACAGAACAACTCCAAAATCACCTCAAGAGAAGCATTCCTAACATAATTTCACTTTACATACATATATATATGTATATAATATATATGTGTGTATATATATATAAAGAATAATTATAATAAGTTAATCTAGGAAAATTTTAAACACCCAGAGCCTTTAGTTCATAAGAAATAAAATAACTTCACTTTATATACATGTTTCTATTGCAAAATTTTATGAGGATGGTAATAAAGCACTTTCAAGCACGACATTAGAATAAAATTTTATGAGGTAAGTAGAGTGAAACTATGTTCAAGAAGAAAAGAAGTGGTAAGGTTTCTGACTGTTAAGGTGGATATTATACATGTTATTTTTGTTGTTGTTGTTCATGTATTTTAAAAAATGGATGGGTGTCTGGGTGGCTCAGTTGGTTAAACACTCGACTGTTGCTTTCAGCTCAGGTCATGATCTCATGGTTTGTGGGATGGTGCCCCATGTCAGGCTCCATGCTGATGGTGTGGAACCTTCTTGGGATTCTCTCTCTCTCTCTCTCTCTCTCTCTCTCTCTTTCTCTCCCTGCCCCCCCAATAAATAAATAAATATTTTAAAAATGGATAATGGTGGGTTTTAATTGTCTTGGAAGTCTTTTTTCCTATTGCATAAATTCTAAAGAGAGACTAAGAGTTTCTTTTTTAGGTGCCAGTATTTATAATATATAAAAAATTGTATATTTGTGTGAAAAAAGTTAGATGCAATCTTAAAACTATGTGAGAGGAATATCACACTTGTGTTCAAATTCTGTTGAGTGCATGAAACGGTGGGGGAGCTGCTGAGACAGAGAGGCTGGGGAGGGCCCACTGTTTCCAGGAAACTGCAGGAAGCTGTCTATTTAGGTACAATGGAATGGCTGAGTTAAGAGAAGGAGATGTGGTGAACCTGTGGGTCGAGAGGCATCTAATCACAAAGGTCTTTGTTGAGAAGCCAAAGATTCTGGGGCTTAAAAGGATATTTAGGTAGCAAGCTAGTGATGGGAAGGCAATTTTAGAAAGTTTGTTTGGTGCTGTGACAGTGCATTATCTGGCATATGGAGAGGACAGAGGGACAGGAAGCAGAGCTGTGAGAAATTAGGATCTGAGAACTGAGAAAGGCAGACATTAGGCAGGGGTGGCAGCAGGGAGGAAAGGAGGTGGGAGAGCACATATTTGGCAAGTAGAAATGACAGGTGTTTGTGACTCACCAGAATGTGATATAGAGAAAGGAAGAGGGGATCACGTCTTAGGTTTCTGACTGATTCTCTGGGCACAAATACTGTGTTGAGGGGTCGATATAAGAAGCAACCTGAGGTCATTAGATAATACCTTAAACTATTTTGGGCTTCATGGAAAACAAAATCTCATCTTTGTTACCATTATTTTTTCTGAGGTGGAAAAAATGTGCTTTTCAGTTTCTCAACTGACTCTCAGTAATGGAAGCAAGGGGAGAAGTCTGGAATTGGACTCTTCTCTGGACAGGTGTGCAGTGTGCCCTTTGCATGTTGGCTTTCAAAAGAACAGGAAAGTCTCTATTTTATAGAGGAAGCTGACACAGAGAGAAAATGTGATGGACAAAATTAATAACCATTTGGTTTGTCAGTTTTCTTCAAGATGTCTTGGCAAGGAGTAGAATGAATGATAGTTTATACTGTATGGGTAGAAGGTAAAATAAGTGCTTTGCTTTTGTTATCTCTATTGGAGAAGGCAGGTTTCAAGTGGATCAAACTTTCCAATTAAAAGGAAGAGAATAGAAGAATAGATCAAGAAGCATGATGCGGCCATATGATAACTAAGAGACACATTCGAGATTCAAAGACACAAATAAGATAAAAATAAAAGTACAGGAAAAGATATTCCATGCAAATAGTAACCTAAAGGGAACTGGAATGTTTATACTAATATCAGACAAAATGGAATTTAATACAAGAAAATATTATCAGAACAAAGAAGGACATTTTATAATAATAAAGTAGGAAATAACTACAAACATAATAACAGAGTCCCAAAATACATGAAACAGAATTGACAGAAAGAGAGAAATAAAAAATTGAAATTGAAAATTGGAAACGTCAATACCTCATTTTCATTGATGGATAAAAGATGGATAGACAGATCAGCAAATAGTAGAAGACTCACAACACTATAAAAGTTGATACCTAATAAGACAGTCTAATAGCAGAATGCATTTTTCCCAAATGTACACGGAACATTCTATAAGATAGACCACATACTAGGTTGTGAAATAAGTCTTAATAAATTTAAAAAGGACTGAAATCACACAAAGTCTGTTCTCTGACCACAATAAGATGAGTTAGGAATTAATACCACAAAGGAATTTGAAATTTTGAAATCTGAGAGTTTGAAATTCACATTTATTTGGAAAGTAAACATTACACTCCTAAGTGATCAATAGCTCAGAAAGAAATAACAAGAAATTCAAAAATATTTTGAGATAAATGAAAACACAACATACAAAAATACATGGGACACAGTGAAAGCAGTGCTCAGAGGGAAATTTATAGCTGAAAATGACTACATTTAAAATAAAAAAGTATCTAAAGTCTCAATAACTTAGCTATCTACCTTAAGAAACTGGGAAAAGAAGCACACTAAACCCAAAGCAATAGCAGAAAACACAGATAGAATGGAAATAAATGAAACAAATAACAGACAAACAACAGAAAAATATATACAACTAAATAGCAAAGTGGATGGACCTTGAGGGTGTCATGCTAAGCGAAATAAGTCAGGCAGAGAAGGATAGATACCATATGTTTGCATTCATAGGTCTAACAAGAGAGACCTGGCAGGGGACCATGGGGAGAGGAAGGGGGAAAGAGAGCAGGGGAGAGTGAGGGACACAGATCAAGGGAGACTACTGAATACTGAAAATGAACCATGGACTGAAAGGGGAGGGGGAGGGAGGGAGGGGGTGATGATCATGGTGGGGGGCACTTGTGGGGAGAAGCACTGGGTGTTATATGGAAACCAATTTGACAATAAACTATTAAAAAATTAAAAAAAGAAAAAATATTAGTTTTTTGAAAAGAATAACAAAATTGACAAAACTGTAGGTAGACAGATTAAGGAAGATAGAGAATTGACTCAATTACTAAATCAGGAATGGAAAGAAGGACACTACTATGTACCACACAGAAATAAAATAGATGATAAGGGAGTACCATGAATGGTTGAACGCCAACATTTAGATTACGTGTATAAAATGGACAAGTTGCCAGGAAGACACAAACTAACAAAACTTACCTAGGAATAAATAGAAAACTTGAATATATTTATAACAAAGATATTATGTTAGCATCCCACAAAGAAAAAAACAGATTTACTGATAAGTTTTATCAGACCTTTAAAGAAAAAGTAACACCAATTCTTCACAAAGTCTTCCAGAAAGTAGAGGAGGAAAAAAGAAAACTCAACTCATTCTACAAAGCCAATATTACCCTGATACCAAAATCAAGTATGCCACAAGAAAAGAGAACCAATTCCTCTTATGAATATGATACAAAAATCCTCAACAAAATACCAGCAAAACAAATCTAGCAGCATCTAAAAATTATCATTCACCATGTGAGATTTGTCCCAAGAATTCCAGGTTGGTTAATATATCAACCAATATAATCAAAATCAATCAATATAATACATTTATTGATAGAAAAAAGTAATAACCACATGATCATCTCAATAGATACAAATTCTTGACAAAATCCTAAACCCTTTCATGATGAAAAACACTCAATACACTAGGAATGGAAGGGAATTTCCTCAAGCTGATAAAAAGCATCTATGAAAAACACAGCCAACTTCATACTTAAAGGATTGAAAACTTTCCCCTAAGATCCTGGATAATATAAGGATGTCTCCTTCCACCACTTCTCAACATTGTAATAGAGGTTCTATCCAGGCCCATTAGGCCAGAAAAAAAAATTTTTAAAAAAATGCAGATTGGAAAGGAAGAAGTAAAACTACATGTATTTGCAGCCGATATGATCTTTTACATAGAAAATCCTAAAGAATGCACAAATAAACTATTAGAGCTAATGAGAGACTTCAGCAAAGTCGCAGGATACAAAATCAATATACAAAATCAGTTGTATTTCCATATACTATTAATAAACAATCTTAAAATGAAGTTAACAATCTCATCTATACCATTATAACTGAATTTAACCAAAGAAGTGTAAGGTTTGTATGCTGAAAACTACAAAAAATTGCTAAAAGAAATTAAAGAACACGTAAGTAAATGAAAGGCTTCCCATATTCATGGATTGGATAAATTTGTTAAGATGGCAATACTCTTCAAATTGATTTCCAGATTCTGTGCCTTCTTAATCAATTTTTTTCCAGAAATGAACAAGCTGATCTAAAATATTTATGGAAACGGGACCTACAATAGTCAAGACGATTTTGTAAAAGAACAAAATTAGAAGACTCACACTTCCTTTTTTTCATTTTTGGGGGGGATTGCATTGTAGCTTTATTTTTTTTAATTTAATAGTTTATTGTCAAATTGGTTTCCATATAACACCCAGTGCTTCTCCCCACAAGGGCCCCCCACCATGACCATCACTCTCTTCCCTCCCTCCCCCTCTCCCTTCAGTTCACAATTCCTTTTCAATAGTCTCTCATGATTTGTGTCCCTCACTCTCCCTAGCTCTCTTTCTTAATTCAAACCTATTAATCAAGATAATGTGGTATTGGCATTAAGATAAACCTACAGATCAGTGGAACAGAATTGGAGTCCAGAAATAAACCCGTGCATCTATAATCAATTGATTGTCAACAAAAGTGACACAATGAATGAACAAAGAATAATCTTTACCACAAATAGTACTGGGACAATATGATTTAGGCAAAAGAATGAAGTTAGAGTTTACTTTGAACAATAGAGAAAAAATTAGCTCAAGATGGATCAAAGATTTTGATTTAAGAGACAAATCCATAAAATGAACAGAAGAAAACGTAGATATAAATCACTTTGACCTTAAATTAAGCAATAGTTTTTAGATATGACATAAAAATTATAAGAAAAAAGAAAAAATAAACTGGACTTTATAGGAATTAAGAATTATGAGCATCAAAAGATGCTACCTATAAAGTGGAAAGACAACCCACAAAATAGGAGAAAGTATTTGCAAATTATATGTCTGATAAGGATCTAGTATCTGGAATATAAAAAAGATCAAGTAAAAAGACAATAATTTTAAAAGTGGGCACAGGATTTAAATAGCCATTTCCCCAAGAAGATCTACAAAAGGCCAAAAAGCATAAGCAAAGATATTCAACATTATTAGCCATCATGGAAATGCAAATCAAAATCATATTTGATGCAAATCAAAACCAGGGTGCTTGAGTAGCTCAGTTGGTTGAGCATCAGACTTCAGCTCAGGTCATGATCTCATGGTTCATGGGTTCGAGCCTCATATCGGACTCTGTGCTGACATCTCAGAGCCCAGAGCCTGCTTCCAATTCTGTCTCCCTCTCTCTCTACCTCTCCCCTGCTCACACTGTTTCTCAAAAATAAATAAAAAAATTTTTTATTTTAAAAAGATATTACTTCCTACGCACTAGAATGGATATAATCAGAAAGACAATAAGAAGTATTGATTAAAATGTGGAAAACTGGAACCCTCACACACCGGTGGTGGGAATGTAAAAAAAAAAATTCAGCTTCTGTGGAAGACAGTTTGGAAGCCCCTGAAAAGTTTATACATAGGGTTATCTATGACTCAGGTGTTCCACCTGAAGGTATATATCCAAGAGATTTAAAAGCATGTATTCCCCCAAATAACTTGTGGACAAATTTTTACAACAGTATTATTCACAATATAAATAAGGTGGAAACAATCCAAAAGACCATCAAGTGTAATGGACACACAAATTGGGGTATGTCCATTCAATCAAGTACTATTTAGCTACAAACAAGAAGAAAATACTGATACATGCTACCATGGATAAACCTTGAAAATACTATGCTAAGTTAAAGATGGAAGATACAGAAGGCCACTTTGTGTATGCATGCTATTATGTAAAACTCACAATTTCCATGGCATTTATATGAAATATCCACAATAAGCAAATCCATAAAGACAGAAAGTAGGTGAGTGTTTGCCAGAGACTAGAGGTAAAGGAGCAGTAGAAGTGATAGTTAATAGTATGTGGGGTTTTTTTTTTTTTTGGTTGGGGGGGAGTGATGAAAATATTCTGGATTTGGATAATGGCTATGGTGGTAAAATACTGTGAATATACTGAAACCATCTGGATTTTATACTTTAAGTGAATTTATGTTGTGTAAAATTTTATGTGAATTACACCTCCAAAAGGAAATCTCTGCATGTTGTGATGATGCCAAATTACATACCCTAAGTTGCTTTTCTCAGTAAGAAGCTTGGCTTGCCAAGGCTCCAGAAGGACATATAATAGACAAATTTATGATTACTTTTCTCTTTGACCATATGTCATTTTCTTCTGAAAGAGCTCTAAGCCCAATGCTGGGAAATCACCCTATGCCTCTGTGAGTAAAACACCTTGTCTAAGGCCTGAGAGAATATTCTTTATTCTGAAAAAAGGAGGACATAGCCATATCTATTTCTCCTTTAAGCAGTACCCTGCATGGTATCTGGCACAGAGTGGGTGCTTAATTGCAGGTAACTTACCAGATGTCTTCACAGCATTCATTCATTTACTCATTTGCCCTCACTCATACATTTCATGTCTTTAACACACACTATGTGCCAAGCACTGTCATTTTAATTTAATTCAGCCAACATTTATTGAGGCACCTACTGTATACCAGATGTCTTGTATTGGGGCGGTAAGGGAATACAATGAAAGCAGAAATGAGACTCTCTACTAGCTCATAACTAAAGAAGGATAGGCAGTTAAGGACCAAAGATATTTGTTTGTTAAAGTGAGTAAAGTTAAAGTGAGTAAAGATCATGGTGGACATTAAAAGACATGTCCTGGGACCTGGGTTGAGAATAAGAAGAAGGGATTCCAGAAGAACCTGTGGGCCTCTACCATTGAAATGAGTAAACCAACACTTACTGTTGATTACTGGGGGCTCAGTCCTCCTGAGTTTAATGCTCTGTTGACTGTGACTCCCATGTAAGGCCTTTGTCTGCTATACATTGAGGTAAAATTTTATATTCAATCTTGTGCACACCAGCGTGGGTGGGAATAGTGACATTTTATAATCTGGGGAAAGGACAGAAATATACACAAGCATGCATCTCCCCACAACATCCTATGAGAAAGATATCATTACTCATCCTCACTCTACAAGTGAGGACTGGGAGACCCAGGGTGACTTGCAGACCTTAACAAGACCACAAGCTATAGGTTTCAGTCCCAGTGCAGCAAGAGACACTCACTAATCCTGGCCAAGCAGAGGAAGGTGCACAACTGAAGCCCGTCAGTGTCACTTTCCCTGCCTGCTTCTGGCCCAATCTTTCCCCAAAATGCCTAAAATACTGCTACTGAGAAACCTAATTAGCAGTGGGGGACCCTCTTAGAAAAAATGTCTGGAGTATTCATTCAAATATCATTCATTCATGATATCTACATCTTAAGTAATGGACCTTATTGAATTTTAAAAATTATCATTTATATATTATCTGCTTGCAGACAGAACTTCAAGTGGCATGTAGAGAGATTTCAAGTAGGTATCTACATCATAAAAGAATCAAAAGAAGCATTTGGAGAGTGAATATAAAAACTAGAGTTACTAAAATTGACCTTTATGTATTGTTTTTGAGCTTCTTAAGAGCCAAGTCAGCAAAAAGAAAACAACGAGTTACAGAAGCACAGCGGTCTTTTTTTGAACTCAAATTCAAATTATTTAATTACAATGGACCTTAAGCAACTATGGTGCAACTTCAATACTAATTTTATGGTTTCTAGTTGAAAATAGCAATATAAAGTTATTTATATTTTATAAGTTACTAACCAAAAAGATCCCAAAGGAATGAAAAAATGGAGAGGAAATCTCCATGTTCAACTAAATTAGAAAAAAAAAGCCACTCCTCAAACACATACTGTGAAGAATGGCTGAAAAATAAAATATAATTTGTACCTAATCAAAAATAAAAGCACAAAGTAATGATGACTACCCAGGTGGGGTAAAATAGGAATACACAGAACCATCAATAGATTAGATTAGCTTAAGTTAAGTAAAAGCTAAGTGACCATAACATGAAACAATGCACATGTGTTAGATGTTTTACCAGCCCAGTTTATTTCCTTTCCCTGCAGTTGGTAACACTCAGAAAGGAACCAGCAACTAATGCAGTGATACTACCCCCAAAAGAGGAAAAAACTTGAAAAACAAGACATGTCTGAAGACTTGAGCTATAAAGTAAAAAGGAGTTTTGGGCAAACACTTGTGAAGCATGTTGGCTACCAAGATGTCTCCTGGCTGTGTGCCCCTCCTTCTACTCTCTGTTCTTTGATACTAGGCCCGGGACCCTGCAGACACATTCCTGACCTGTTAATGGCTCCCCATTGGGCTCTGCCAAGAGGGGTCTTTAGAGGGAGACTTCAGGGCTGTAAGAGGGATAGGGACTCACCCTTTCCCTCCTCAACACTTCCTGTTCCTGTCAGCATACTGGAGCAACTCTTCTTCACATCAGCGGTGGCAATTTCTTCTTATAGCAGCCGCTAAATCCTCTTTAGTTTTCTCACATTCATAGAACCCAGTCACCTCCTGTCATTCAGAGACACAGACAGCACTCAGGTGGGACCCCTCCTTTGCATCTGGATAATAGTACTATGAGACCCTTCCTTGAGATCCTGATGTATCGTGACCAGCCAACCATTGCCTCTTCTCTAGTTCTTGGTATCAGTTTCTTAGACTTCTCCCTCTGAGGTTGAGAGACAAGCCTCAAACAGGCAGCTTCCCCTTATCAGGAGTCTTGGTTCCAGTATACTCCTCTCAGTTCATGATATTCTTGTGCTGGCTAACCAGTCCCACCCAGAGATATTTGGGCCATAGGCCCTTAGGCAAATTCTATGGAGCTTGGAGACACCCGCATGATCAAAAAGCAACCCCTACTCAAGAGTCTAGTTTCCAGATTGAGGATGTCCATTTGCCAAAGTTACATACCTTAATATTCCAATATTTTACTTTGATTCCTTGGCCTAGGGATGGTAGAAGCTTTCAACAATCATTATCTTCATGACATCTTAGTGTTTCCCATTTTACTTCTCAGTTTTCCAGTATTTGATTAACCATGTTTTATATATTTTTTCTGTTAACATGCCTGATGTGACTTATTTTTAAATTGGACGCTGGCTGATGAAATAAGTTGTAAGGAAAAATAACACAAAAAATATACTAGAAATAAGAGAAGAGGTAAGATAATGTTGGAATGGATGTGTTAAGGAAGAAAATAAAAGTAAAATGGTAAAAATAAAGTCTCATTAGAAGCACAAACTATTTTTTTAAAAGCCAACATTAAAATTATAGGCAGAGGTAGGTATCACATACTTAAAAAATAAGAGAGATACAAATAATTGGGGAAAATTTTTTTAAAAGACGCAGCCATATATACGTATAAATGGTCAAGAATATAAAAATTCAAGAAGTGGTAGAGAAAAAAATTGAAGTATAATGCAAGAAAATACTCCTAGAATAAAGTAACCTGAGTGAACAGAATGAGAAGGAATGTCATGACTTAGGAAAAACTGATACAGAGAGAATGTCCTTCAAGAAATATCTTGGTGAGCATTTCAGAATTTGAAGATAAAGAAATTAATTTTGCAAGATCTTACACAAAACAGACAAGTAATAGAAAAAAGGTAAAATCAGTTTGGTTCCAGTCTTCCCTAAAGGAATAGTGAATGCATGTAGATTACAATGCAATATGTTGAAATTTATTAGATGAAAAAATCCCAAGAGTTAAATTTCTGGAAAATTATTCTGATATAAATGCTAAAGTAGATATTTTCAAATATACCAGAACTTGACTAACAGCATTCATACATCAACCACTCCTGAAAAAATAACCCTCAGCTAAAAGTAGAAGCTTTTATAAAAATAATTAAGCATACAATAAGACAAAATGGGGGGTGTCTGGGTGGCTCAGTTGGTTAAATAGTAAGACAAAATGATATGAATGGAATACAGCAATAACAACAGTCTTCACAAAACAATAGGATCAGATCCACAGAGGACCCAGATATTGGAGTTATTAAATACAGACTTTAAGAGTGTTTCTATGCTAAAGAAGATAAGAGAATAGCATGAGACTTTTAGCCAAATATCAGAAGTTATAAAAGGACTCAAAGGCATATTATATTACTAAAACAATAAAGTAAGTAAAACTAAGAACTTAATGAATGAGTTTAACGTCAGACTAGACACAGTTAAAAGAAAATTAATCAATTGAAAGACAAATTTAAGGAAAATATCTAGATTGATACGTGAAGAGAAAGGAATTAAGAATAAAGAAAAGATTTTAAGAGACATAGGGAATATGGAAAAGATGTAACATATGTTTAACTAGAGCCTGCATAGAGAATTAAAAAAAAATAGGATGAACATAATATGAAAGAGATGATAGTTAGAAACTTTGTAGAATTGGTTAGACATCAACCTAAGGATTCAAGAAGTATAAACAATATATAAGACATATATAAAGAAAATCACACCTAGGTACATAATAGTAAAACTACTGAGAAACTAAAACTAAGACAAAATCTTTAAAATATTCAGAGAAAAAAATGTATACTTCAATCTGACTTCCCAACATACACCAAGGAAGTCAGAATACAATGTAACAATATAATTTAAGGAACTGGAAAAAAAAACTTCCAATCTTGAATTCTATGGTTAGTGAAAATATCATTTAAAAATTCCATTCAGAAACACCCACACACAAATGAGAGAGTAAATCAAGTATAGACCTACAGTAGGATAAATACTGAAGGGAAGAAAAAAATAATCCATGGTGAAGATTTATAAATTTTATGGGGAATAAACACAGAATAGGTAAATTTGTGGAAATTTAAATAAGTATTGAGTGCATAGGAATGTCTTGTGGGGTTTAAAGTACACAGTGAGTTAATATACATATTGAATATAATTATAGGTTGGGGTAACTAGAATTAAAATGTTCAAATTTCTATAATTTCCTAGGAAGAAGTAAAAACAACAAAAATATGAGAATTTGATATTGTAAGTTTTATGGTAATCATTACACAAACACAGCAAAAGAAAGTATAATTAATTACCAAACTAATAAAAATAGGATAGTGGAATAATTAACAGAATCCCCAAAAGACAAGAAATGACCATAGAACAGATAGGAAATACAAAGACTAGAAATGTGGTAGATCATATCCAAATAAATAAATTATATGATTAAATATAAATGGAAAAAAATCTCTAATTGGAAGATGAACAATTTTATGTCAAATAAGGAAAATATAGCAAATGCTGCTTATAACAGACTGACTTTAAATATAGAGAAAGAAAAAGGTTGAAAACAAAAGAATAGAAAGTTTATAAATGAAATATAACCAGAAGAAATATTATATAATTATATTTATATCAGCCAATATGCACTTTAAGGCACAAAACACTTATTAAAAATAATCATTTCATAATAATAATGATAATAAGGAATGTATAATTATTCTAAATTTATGAGCACCAATAATGTAACATCAAAATCTAGGCCAAAAATTATAGAACTAAAAGGAAAAAAATTCAAACACACAATTCAGTGGCAGAATTCAATATACTTCTCTCAATTGTTGATAGAATAGCAGACAAAAAAAAAAGGCAGTAGGGAAATAGGTTTGATAACCATTGCAAAACCTGGCCTAAATGATATGTCGAGATGTTAAACAAACATTTGCAGATACAATTAACATTCAAGTCCACAGAGCATTAACATGGTTTGCTGCTAAGGCAAAATATTTCTCCTAAATTCAAAGAGGGAGAAATCATTCAAAATATGTTTTAAGACAACATCTGAATTAAGATAAAAATAAAAAAAACAAAATGACATCTAAAGAATCACCATATGTATGGAAATTAATCAAATTCTAAAACAATCCAAAGGAACAAGAAGAAATCATAATTAAAACTTTGGAGACACTTGAAAATAATTTAAAATTTAAAACATATGAAAACTTGAGGTGAAGAGGAGGGGCGAGATTGCAGAGAAGTAGAGAGCTCTGTAATTTTCACCCATCAGCATCTATCAAACTAAGAAGGACCAAAGCCACAATGCTGTGATCTACAAGAGTGGGAGGAAAAGACACAGAGTCCACAAAGAAGACATCCTCATAGGTGTGTGAGTGTGAGCTAGGAAAGATAAAAAGGGGCTGCATCCATGGAGAGAACCTGCTGACCATA